>BQNB010001826.1:11049-133103 GCA_026074375.1 Tanacetum coccineum | reverse complement strand
ATCTATTCCACATTCCAAATATTAATATAGACCAAGTGATGCTTAGAGCATTCCTTATGTCCTTAACTGGACCCGCAAGCCGTTGGCTAAGAAATGAGCCAACTGGTTCAATTACAACTTGGGATGGTCATAAAACAAAATTTCTGAACAAATATTGCCCACCTGCTCGAACTGCAAAGAAGAAGGAGGAAATCAACAACTTTCAACAAGAACCAGATGAAAACCTTTACCAAGCATGGGAGCGATTTAAAGAACTCTTGATGAAGTGTCCTCAACACTATTTAATGGAGATGCATGAGGTAATCTTGTTCTATAATGGATTGGGAATTCCTACTCGACAGATTCTTGATTCAATAGGTGCAATACCATCAAAGACTGCTGCTGATGCAAAGGTAGCCATCCAAGAAATGGCTGAATACTCTCAGAAATGGCACAATGGAACATCTAGGTCAAGAAGTACTGAAAATTCTGACGGATTAGCAGCTATACAAGCACAACTCAATAATCTAGGGATAGAGATCAAGAAAGTGAATGAAAAAGTCTATGCTGCTCAAGTTGGATGCGAACAATGCAAAGGACCCCATTACACCAAAGATTGCCCACTCAAAGAAGAAGGGAAAACCCTAGAAGAAGCTTACTATATGCAATTTGGTGGACCTTTTCAAGGAGGGGGATATAGAGCAGCAGCTCTGGGATTCTATCAAAGGAACAATGCGAATCCTTCGTACCAAGAACGAAGGCAATCTATGGAAGATACCCTGAGCAAGTTTATGAGTGAATCAGCAAAGAGACACGAAGAAAACTCAAATTTGATTAAAGAAATCCGAGCTTCGACGGATGCTGCCATTCAAAACCAAGGAGCATCTATTAAAACTTTGTAAATCCAAATCGGGCAAATAAGCAAGGTACTACAGGAAAGAGGATTTGGAAGTCTACCTAGCTCTACTGAAGCGAACCCGAGAGGTCAGGTCAAGTCAATTTCAACTATTATTGAAGTTGATTCATACCCGATATGTTATATTAGATCTTCCCAATACCCTGTATCCACTGGACAGAACCGTACACTGATGTACGAGACAAGATAGACGACGATTCTGTTTCTAAGTCATTTGAATGGTTACTACTATGAAGAATAGAAGGGATCATATGGACCACAATTCTCGGAAGCTTACTCTGAAGCTTCACATATCGATAAATCCATACCCAGAAAGGAGAAAGACCCAGGGAGTTTCACTTTACCTTGCTTTATTAATAATGTATGCTTTAATAATGCCCTTGTTGACTTAGGAGCTAGCGTTAGTGTTATGCCTCTCTCGGCCTACCTTAACTTAGGATTAGGCGAATTAGCTCACACCAAGTTGACAGTTGAATTAGTAGACAGGAGGGAAGGAGAAAAGACCCAGGAGTTTTTCACTTTCTCTACCATGCATTATTATTAATAATAATATGCTTAGATAATTTCTGCGACAGATATGAGACTAGAGTTACGTTGAGTTTTCTATGCCTCTCATAACCTACCTTACACATTATGCGATTAGGGCGAATTATGCTCACAACTATAATCTCTGTGAACAGTTGAATTGGCGCAAATCATCAGGACTGTCTGAATAGTCTCCGAAAATAAATATGTTTTGTAATTGATCACTGTGTGAGATTATGTATATTAGCGGTACTATTTAATATTCCCTAGTACGATTTATAATCTCTTTCTATGATATTGCCCGAGGATATTCAAGTTCCCATGAGATCCACGATAAGATCCATCTTTTATCTACATCTGCCCGTGTCTAAAGAATTGATGTTTACAGAACGAGGATATCAAAGTGCCCTTGATCCTCGAAAGACCATTTTTTTCTACCGCCCGTGCTAAGATAGATGTTTACAAAAGAAAGATTACTTTAAAGGTTGGGGAAGAAAGGATTATTTTCACAAGTGTTAAACCTGCTAGTAGTTTAATTAAGAGGGTTTACATGCTAAGTTTGAGAGAAAGAATGGAACTTGATTTAGAAGCTAGGCTTATGGGGAAAACTTTGGTGTTAAATAGATCATTAAATCCTTTCTTTGAGAATTACATTGAATTAAATGATCTAAATGAACCATTTAAGCTTAAGAGAAATCAAGGTGATGATTTGATGCCCACCATTGAGGAAGGTGAGGTAATGGAGGAATTTAGAACTAGGGATGATGAACTTGATGCTAGAATTGATGATTACCCTATTTATTGTGACTATGATAAGAAGATCCATATAGATTGTGCCCACGGCTTAAAGTTTTCTTGCATGATAGGATTTGAATTTACGCACGCTAACTTCTTCCCATTATTGTATGTTAATGTGATGTCCAAAAAGGTTTATAATTCTATAATGAAAGATTAGATGGTGTACAAAGGGAATAATGTTATAGGAGCCTTAATGAATGTGCCTGTTTTTGTTGGAACCTTTTCTGTTGTGACGGATTTTGCAGTTTTAGAAAATATGTATGCTTATCGTGATAAAGGAATGGGCGATGTTATTTTTGGCGAACCATTTTTAAAAGAAGTTGGAATTAAAACAAGACGGTTTGAAGGGATGATTACCATTTACAATGGTAATGATGAAGTAACTTACCATAAGGTGCGATCACATCCGAGGTTTAAACACCACACTAATAAGCAATGCAATAAGATCCCACCATTACTGAAGGTAAGTGATGATGATAAAAAGAATGGAATATCGCATTCGTACCAAAAGCTTAAGTGGTTCTACAAAGGAGTATTGAATTTAAGACCCGATTACATTTGAGATGTGAAGACGGAAGAATGGCTCACACGCGGGCACATTAGCGTGCATGAGATAGAATAGTAAAGAAAAGCTGAAGAAAAGTCTAACTTAAAGACTTCACTGTAAACAAAAATGCTTCTCGGGAGACAACCCGGAATGTTATTTAATTCTATTAAGTTCTGTCTTCCCATACATCAATACGGCATATCCGTTCCATACCATACGGCATATTAATTGTCTGGACGTTATCAGTCTTTACTTTTTATGCACTTTAAAAACATTATTGTCAGTTCTGGCAATACGACGTATTACTTACCAAATGGTGCGATCACATCTGAGGTTTAAACACCACACTAAAGAGCATTGAACATATTCACATTATTGAAGTTAAGTGGAAGAAGATAAGATGTATGAATCTCGCTTTCGTGCCAAAGCTTAAGGGATTCTATAAGGTCGTATTGAATTTGGACACACGATTACATTCGAGATGCGAAGATGAAAGAATGGCTCACACGCGGGCTCTATCTAGAGGTGCACCATGATATGGAATGATAAGGAGCTATAGAAAAGTCTAACTTAAAGACTTCACTATAAACAAAAGTGCTTCCCGGGGGAAAACCCGGATTGTTATTTAATTTTATCAAGTCTGTCTTCCCAGACATCAATACGGCGTATCCGTTTTTCCTATGTTTTATACAGGACATCGTGAAAGAAATATCGACGAATATTGATGGAGAATTTACAAATCTAGAGATCTTGAAGTGTTGGAGTCTTGAAACTTCAAGGCGGTTGTTCAACGTAATCTTGCTAATAAACTCAACATGGAGAATCTACCGAGCAAATATCAGGGGAGTTTCTCATTCTAATTCTTTTTAAACTCCTGTATTTAATGTTTTATCTATAAAACAAGGACGTTGTATAATTCAAGTGGGGGGTGGATTTAGAATGTTTACTTGTCTTATTTTTCACATAAAATGCTTAAATTTAAAAAAAATCAAGCATGCTTCTGTGAAATTACATGTTACATAACCCGCACATAATAACCCTTGTTAGATATTGTGAGGATTTAACCTTATCCGTTTCTAAATGTTTACCCAAATTTCACAAAATATGAGTGTGTCGGTGATGTTGTAGACTTTAGAACTTGGCTTGGTATATCTATTCAAGACCGCAGTGATAAGTACTATGGATTTAGATGGAGTAACTTGTTTAAATTGGTAAATTTTAGGATTACACCTAAATCGCCTTTACATGTTGCTTATTAACTAACTACACTGGTTAGTTAACCCCCGTATAAACCATTTGTTTACTCTCACTTTAAGAGTAAGATACCCCTAGAACAACCCGTAGAGCCAATCCTTTAGGAACTACACCAATTATTTGTTTCGTTACACCTTTACACCTTAGCCTACCCTGTTAGATTAAGTTTATTTTACAGTTGCTAGTTGCTTAAAGTGTAAAGTTTGTATTTCCCGAGTCTTGTGTCAAAATTTTCTATCTTTGGTACGGTTGGAAGAATTTGCACATCGCAAATGGGAATGTATATTATAGTCAAAACTCATGTATTTTTACTACCATCGCAATTAATGGTACGTCCGAAGAATGAAGAATTATCGAAGGAATTATCCGGAATTATTATGATCGTGAAGATGGTGAAACTACACCGAGTTTCGTAGTATAGTGTTAGCAAAAAAAAATCAAAAAAATTAGAAAAATCGCAACAAAAAAGAGAAAGAAAGTTTGAAGATAATCGTTTCGCAACTACCGAAGGAATTACACGAAGGATCGATTATTCGTTGATACAAATCGACGATGTAGAGTATTGTATAAAGTGAAAGATATCGCCACTTGCCTTGTAAAGTATGTAAAGTATGGGATGATTGGGAAGTTGACCGTTACGGGAACGCCAAGAGTTCGAGACTCGAAATACTTCATGAAACAAATGTTGCTAGCAAAACAAGATGAGGCTGAGTAATTTTATCGTGAGCAGAATAAATTTTCTCTTGCTGATGCTTCAAGGATGGAAGAAATTGAAGAACGAGTGCAAACTTGGTTAATGGCCAGAATTCAACCAGCTGATAACACTTCTGATGCTGGGCCAAGCTATGATTCTGCATTTATAAGTGAGGTACAATCTTCATCCAACACTGAAAATGAAGAACAAATGTATCCAACTCATACTAAAATTATTAACGGTACTATTGATGATCAAATTGATAGCGATATTATATTTGATTCACCTAATGGAAATGTTAATAGTGGCAATATTAAAAAAGAGACACATGTTCCTGATCTATGTGCGTTAGAGTAATTAGCTAAAAATGCATATCAGGAAGCTGAAAAACAACAAATATTTGCTCAAAAAGTTCAAACAAAAAACTCGACTGCTGGACTAGTCAATTGAGTTGTAATAAGAAAGGTTCGGATTTTGGAACATAAACGGGGATAATAATTATCATCTAACGAATGTTTGAGGCCGATAACGAGCAAAACATTTAGTAAACATGCCCTAGTCCAATTTGTTCGCGTGATCAGATATCATTCGAGATCTAGAAAAACAACGAGATAAAGTAGATTTAGATGTCAAAGTTTAACAACGGCAAATGGGGAACTTCAAAAGACTCATTCATTTAAAGAGGCAAATGAGTGAAAAAGATGATAGATATCATGACACTGTTCTAGATCTTGAGGCCAAACTGAAAAAGAATGTTGATCTAATTTTGAAACTTGGCAATTCCTTACAAGGAATGTTTATGCTTGGACCAAAGCCATTGTTTGTGTATGATCAGCAATTAAAACATGGTTTGGGGTACCCGAATCCTTATACACTTAAGGAAGCAATTTCTCAATGTCCAAAGTTATATCTTGCCTCTAGTTTAGGTAATTCAGAGATTTCTTTGAATGTTAGAGATACTGAGGACACTCTTGATGATGCTTCCAAAAGTTAAAAAAAAGTGTATGAAAAAATGAATGATCCAATTGCTGTTGAAAATAAACAGAATTGTTGGACAATTGATTATGCATAAATAAATGCTCTCTATAAAGACTTTGTTCCTCAAAAAGAATTTTCTGCCAAGCAAAAATATTTTCCATCTTCTTTTATTCCTTCTGACAAGAATTCAAATGCAACTCCTTCTATCCCGGCATCAATGCCAAGTGAGTCACCTTTGATCATTGAATTAGATAAAATAAATATTTGTTTTCAAAGGTTGACTGAATTAATTCAAAAGAACTGTAAAAGAGCAAGCATTTTTTATACGTCACTTGAAGAAATACAACTCAATGATTTTTTTCAAGATCAACTCAAACCAATTGTAAATGAGTTGCAATTCTACTTTGAATTCTTTAAAACACTATTTAAGGGGGATATAAAAGAGATGAAAGATGTTTTTGAGTCTACAGAAAGTGAACTTTGTAAACTAGAGAAGCAAAATGATTTTTTAAAAGATCAACTTTTGGAAGTATCTCTCAAGCATGAAGTTGAATTAAGTGTGTTGCTAAATCATGAATGTGTAGACAATTCACTCCATGCTGAAATTGAACAACTTAAAAAGAAATCCATCGAGATTCAAGAGGGTTTGCAAGCAAGAATAAAAATTCTTGAAAAAGATGTTCAAAGGTGTGAAAAGCAAAGTGTTGATTTTGAATTAAAGTTACAACATGAAAAAGAAAAACATAAATGGGATTCAAGTTTTAAGAATAAAAACACAAATCCTCTTGATTATTCTTGGATTTCAAAAATGGAAAAACTTGAAGATGAGAACGTGTCTTTGGATTTTACGGTGCAATCTTTGATAAAAGAACGTGACAATGTCAAATTAGAATATCAAAAGCTTTTTAATTCAATAAAAAAGACACGGTCTCAAACTCAAACGGAAATGGACGAATTAATTGCTCATGTCTCTGAGAAAACATATGCATATGGTGCTATTCGTGCTGAGAATCAGAATCTTTTGTTTACCATATCTGAGTTAAAAACTAGACTGGCAAATGTTGAAAAAGGTAAGTCTGTAAATACTAAGTTTGACAAGACAAATGGTTCTCAACCTCTTCTTTGTGTCACACCATTACACAAACATGTTATTCAAAAGAAAACGGATGTTCAAAAATCAGAAGAAAACCATGTCGTGTCAAAACCAGTCACTTTACAGACTTCACCTGCCAAACAAAGAGGGGTAAATTCAAACAAAAATGTCATAGCACCTGGAATGTACAAAGTTGTCACAACACATGAATCACAAACAAACGAGGCTAAGCATGATTTATCTTCTACAGGAATGAATGCTGCATCTAGTGTTAGAAGACCAATGAATAGAGATTCACATGTCAAGAATAGTGTCTTAGCTAACTCTAAGAAGCCAGCAAAGAAAGTAGCAGTTTACGTTAGGAAAAATAAGCAAACAGATATCACATCTGAAAATGTTATCTCAAACAAAGAGAATGTAATTGATGTTGATGTTGCAAACGCTTCTAAAGCGAAAACTTTGTTATGTGTTTCTTGTATGCAAAATGTGCTTATTCCATGCCATGATAACTGTTTTGCAAATTATAAATTGAATGTGCATTCGAATGTTCGTAGAACCTTATCCACTAAATCTAGAACACCAAAATCTTATGATACTACTTATGTAGTTCACAAGACTAGGTTTTCTAAGAAGTCGACACTTTCAAAGTCTTTAGATACTACTTATGTAGTCTCCAAACCTAAGATTGATGTCGGAAGTACCTCAAAAGCTAACGATAAGGTTTCTAGTACAAAGAAAAGAAATTTACGAGATAAGTCTTTAAGCACATACATGAAGAACAAGATTTGAACTAGTCGAATCTGGCAAAAATGGTTTGAATCAAAACCAAATGTTGTTTGGTCTCCTAACACAAAAGCGAATGGTCAGAATAGTCGTTCATCTGAAAAGTAATTGGTCTCTATTAAGAAATGGGTAGTCAAATTGCCTACTTATCCATGTGTTGTTTCTTCTTGTGTTGCAGGTAGTTCAAATTGTTTTGTGGATTGTTGATAGTGGTTGTTCAAAGCATATGATGGGTGATCAATCACTACTGAAAAATTTCATTGAGAAATTCATGGGCACCGTTCGCTTTGGAAATGATTATATATATGGCAATATCACTATTTGTCATGTATATTATGTTGAAGGTCTTGGACATAATCTCTTTAGCGTTGGACAATTTTGTGATGGCGATTTAGAAGTGGCTTTTCGTTCTAAGACATGTTATGTGCGTAATCTGGAAGGAGATGATTTGCTTACAGGCGATCATGAATCAAATTTATATACTATCTCCATTTTCTGGTCATGGAGCTTCTTCACCCATTTGTCTAATGTCTTAAGGCATCTTCAACCAAAGTATGGTTAGTGGCACCGCAGACTTTCACATCTAAAATTTTGGCAACATAATGTTCTTACCAGTCTTGATTTGGTTGATGGTTCTTCCAAAGTTTTAAATATCGAAAAGATCACCTTTGTTCTTGCTGGGAAAGAGGAAAAAAGCTAGAAAAAAATTTCTCTTCCACTCCAAACTAAATTCCAAGTGTATCATTCCAAATTGAATTACTTTCATTATGGATTTTTTTTTTTTTTTTTATGCGGTCCAATTTGAGGGTAGCTTCAATCAATTGGAAAAGGAAGTATATTTTGTTGATCTATGGATGTTTTTCTCGATTATACATTGGGTTTACTTTTTCATTCAAAAGATGGACAAACTTCTAGAGTTTATAAAGAAGTTCATTACTAAGCTCAACTTGAATTATAAAGCTAAAGTTTTTAAGATTTCGTACAGACAAATGGTACTGAGTCAAAAATGCAAACTTAAACCTTCATTATGAAAGTTAGTCATCATGTTAACAATTTTCAAATGCTTGATCACCTCAAACAAAATGGAGTGTGAAGTCGTATTAGAACTCTTGTTGGAGCTGTCTCGAACATGCTTGTCTTTTCTGCTTACGGATTTCTTTAGGTAAAGCAGTGGCTACGCTTGTTTTACTCAAAAATTGGTCATTCATTCATACACGACATAACAAAAACACCTTATGAGTTAATTACAAGGCAAGGAAATGAGATATGTTGAATATTTTCTTATGTGTTGGTTATTGTGTTATCAAACGAATTGAACGAGACAGATCTTGGAAAATTGAAACCGAAAGCAGACATTGGTATAAACACCCTGTGTTTTCAATGGTCATTGACGATGTCGGATAAAATTTTACTTCTCATCTTTTATATTGTACGGTTTGTGTTAAATCGTAATCGTTTAAGTTAAATCCGTAGGCTAATATTAGCGTTCAATGTTATAAAACGGGCATCAAAACAATTAAGTGTTTACATCATGAAGTATTAAATAATTATTTGTGAATTAATTAGGGTCTTTGTTTATTTTTATTTTTATAGGTTACGTAAATTATGTACGTTTTGCCATAAAAGTATGTTTAGGGCATACCGGAACACATGATTAATTACGCTTCCACGATATGCCATATGTTTATATTCAATGCTCAAAGGTTTATATAATACTTTTGCCATAAAATGCTTATGTACACGTACCATATATTTATGGCAAGATAAATTCAAGGAGCTTTATATTAGTTACATACACTTGATAATATATAGCTTACATTTACATATTACTTTCATTTTCTACCTACAAGTCGCAAAGTAATCATTTTCTTTTTTTAAAAATGAAAGTTGCTAGTCAATCACATTTGCCTTGTATTCATCGGTGTTATTCATATTGAGGGACAACAAGGGCCAATTCCAATTATAAACTAAGAGTATGGTGCTTGCAGAGTTAGTAAGGCTTGACTAACTATGTCCTCATTAATTCCCCTCCTTTTTAACCAATTCTTTCGCCCCTCCACCTTTGATTTTCTTGGTCTAACTTTGCTATATCTTACCACTTATATATATAACTACTTACATTGCAAGAGGGCTCAAATATCTATACACTCTCAACACTTAACTAAAAACAATTTCTATCTCTCTTTCTCTCAACCAAACCCACGGCTCAACCCCCCCTATAAACTATCAATACTAAATTTTTCTATCACTTATTTACACATTTACATATCATATCTAAGATGTCCTATGTTATTTCCAAGTATTGGTTAAGGATTTACAAGTGTTGAAGCAAGAAATCAAGATTTTGGATTTCATATTAAATTAGGGTTTTCATAGCTTGCTAGCTTTGATTTTAAGTCTAAACAAGGGTTTTGCACTTGAATTGTCATCCATTTCTTTCACCATAAGGTCATCTTGACCTCTTTATGGATTCTTACTTTAATCATTAATATGCATATGTTAGTTCTTTATAGCTTGAATCACCATTTAGGATTTTGATCATGTAAAAAGGAGTTTTTACTTGTTCTCATTATATTGTACACTTTTATATATCTTATGATGTTAATGAAATCATGTTAAAATGGACACATAAGCACTTTACAAACTTGGTTAAGCTTAAAAAGTGTTAATGCAAGATTAGGGTTTTAAAAGATCACTTAATATGTTATGGTTTATAAAAGTTGTTATAGACTTAATGACTTGAACAAATGGACAATATAGGATCTATGGGCTATATAATATATATGACATGGTATAATAAGAGTTATAAAAGAGTTGTAGTAAATATTATAGTTAAAAAAGTGTTTAAAACAAGTTAACTAAGTAAGTATATACATATATCTTAAGGGGGCTGTTTGGATTCGAATTCCAAACAGTAGGTTTGACACTTTATAAAAATAATACATCTCATGACGATTCCAAAAAGATAAGAAACTTGAAAAACGGATAAATAACGAATAAGTTACGCTAATTACGAGTTATACGTTAATTAAACGAAGTTTATAAAATAACTTTTACAAATACTTATTTAAACAGCAAGTTTGGTATTTTTAACAAATAATACATATTTTTAGGATTCCAAAATGATAAGAATCGTAATTTTTCAATTAATAACGAACGAGTTATGAATTTTGCGAGTTTACGATAATTAATACTTTTATAAAACTATTTTTATAAAAGTTGTTGTTCATGACAGAAATATTTATTTTTGTAAACCTCATAAATAGATAGAACTTTCAAATAAGAGAACGTGCTCGAAAGAATCACTAAAAACGGAGCTATAACGAATAAAATATGACGTTTACGGGTTTTACGATAATTAAACTATAAAATAACTCTATAAATGGTCATGACAGTAAAAATTACGGGTGGTTATGACGAGTTGCTGGATTTACGGATTTAAAGTGTCCGAGCTCCTCATCCGTCAACATGGACCTATTAAATTATGATAGCCCGGAACGATAGTTTTGATGGCTATAGGAATATATGATTTTGGTTAATCGAAGTACATGGTACTTATCGTCTTTTAAAATAAATAGGGTGCTCGGACGATTTGGTGGGACATATTTATTTGTGTATTTAGATTATCTGAACTCAAGGTGAGGTCATAGCCCAACCATTTTTTACGATATTAATGATTTAAAACTATGGGGTGGAAACATGATTTGTATTTAAATTGGACGCAAGTGAATTTTATATATGATTACATGTTTGCTAAGTAAGCCGATAAACAAGTTGAGCCCCATTTATTTATGAATGTCAATGCATAGATGTAGTTGGTAATTATTTTATTATAGTGAGCTGCGAATGGTTATTGATTAGAATCTATTTAGGGAAACGACTCCCCGTTCGGGTGACTAGCTAATCACGGGGAACGAACGTATGATGGTCGAATTTGGGATGTTTCGGGTTAGAATCTAATCGGGAAGGGAAATTGCTATATATATTATTGCAAGAAAGATTGTCGAGGCTTCAGTGTCATGAGCTTAGGAAATGTATTGGGGTTTTGGATGTAGCATGTGTTGCCATTATCACGGGGAAAGTATTGCGGTCCTGCATATTATTGATTTATCAAACCTATGAATTCACACTCATTATTGTTGACAGTTTAAGCAATTTTTTTCTGGAGATCAGTAAGCTAAGGTGCCAAGGATACATTGGTTGATTTGTTTTAGGTGTCTGCTAAGGATTATGGTTGTATTATGTTTTGTAAACATCATTTGTTGTGAACCAGTATCCTTGTAATAATAATAAGGAACAGTTAAGCTTCGGGCTTAGTTGTATCTAATAATAATTTGGTTAAATCCAATGTATCAGTTTTAAACGACTTTTTGGTCGTTCTATATATATCTTGTGCTATTGATCTTGAAGTAACACGCCCCGGACCCTTATTCCGCTGCGACCCAATTTGGGGGTGTTACAGTATTGGTATCAAGAGCTAAAGTTATGAGATCAGGTCAATGTTTTTGTTGGACATATAACCGTTTTCAAACATTTGCATTCATAAAAGGAGTTTTTATGGGACACTAGTTGGTGCAATTAGTTAGTTGGACTAGATGATACATCATAATTGATATATATGGTATAATATTATTACGTATATTACAATAAGAGCCTGATTATAATATACTATATAGTTGAATTCTTGATGGTCGCAGTAGGACATGTCAGGTGATTCTGCCGTTACTTTTTACTTCTGTTCATCTGAGGATGTTTCTTGGTGTATTCCATCTGAGGATCCTTACGAGGAGGTGGGCTGGATGTTTGTTGGAGTAGCGAAACCACGTTCTCCAGAGGGCGCGGTAAGTACCTGATCCCATAGAGCTGGAGGATCATGTACCTGTGTACATTCCAGAGCCTGAGCAATCATGAGGAATTAGTGCACTAGTAAGGATGAGGCACCTACAACCTCACAACTTTCCACCAATCCTTTTTATCTCCACGTATTCGACCCCTTAGTCCTAGAGCACTCGAGGTTGAGATGAGAGATATAGCATCAGCCTTCTATCATTCACTACACCCATCAGGGACCCCACCATTGTTACCTATACCACTACCTGCACCATCTACTAGCCGCAGAGCTGATATTCCCGAGGCTGACACGCCGCCTCGGAAGAGACTACTACTTACTACTCCCAGACCTGGGTGTGAGATTGGAGAGAGTTCTGCTGCTGCTGCTGCGAGACAGCCAGGACCCACTATGGCCCATAGAGTCGATCATAGTCATGTAGACACTATGGAGACCAGGTTTCGAGATATTGAGAGGAGGATGATGACCGCCTTAGAGATGGTCAACATGAGGGTCAGTTACCAGGTAGATGTTCGCAGTAGAGAGAGTTCGGAGTTTTACTCACGACATCACGATGCCCAGAAGGATCGTGCAGCTGTGAGAGCTGAGATTGAGGTATTGAGGAGAGAGAGACTTGCTTACGAGCAAGAGAGTATTCAGACCCGTCAGGACTTGGCTAGGTCTGAAGCTCACTGCAGGGCATTAGAGGCACGAGTTACAGTGTTAGAGACTGAGGTGCGTCGCCACGAGTGGCAGCGTCAGGCTGCAGATGATCTTGCTGTTCAGCATATCATGCGTACCCAGGCCCTGGAGGCTGGAGCACGCGTTGACACATTAGAGGACACTGGTAGCAGTTCCTAGACTTTGGTTATGATTGTAGCTACTATGCAGTCTGTTAAGTTTTTATGGGTTATTCCCAGCTAACAGGCGGTATAGATATTTTGTTTTGGCTAGCTATCCTGTGTAGATCTTTTATTTCTAATTAGCTATCCTGTATAGCCTACTAAGTATTACGGGTAACTCCCGGCTAGTAGGGCTCTATGTTGATTTTCATTTTGTAACCTAGCGATAGGGAATCATTATGTACCAAACAGATCATGTATATTTCCAGATTATATATGGAATGGATGTATTATGTTATGTCGATCTTGTGTTGGTTGTATGTTTCACTGTGTGATGTGATCTTATTTTATTTATGATGCATATGTTATGTCACGTTATGATTGTATTGAAATCTAACGGGTATTGTATTTTCTTGTGATTGAAGAAAATGGCACCAAAGAGAACCACAAGGTCAACACAGTCACACCAACCCCAAATGCAACACCCACCACAACTGTTACTGAGGCACAACTTCAGGCCTTAATTGACCAAGGAGTTGCTGCTGCAATGGCTGAAGCAGAAGCAAGCAGGGTTAGGAATGGCTACAATAGCAATGGTTCAGGACCAAGGCCAGCCCAAACTGCTCGCGAATGCTCTTACTCTGAATTCTTGAAATGCAAACCTTTGGACTTCAAAGGCACTGAGGGAGTTGTCGGACTCACTCGATGGTTTGAGAAAATGGAGTCTGTGTTTAGCATTAGCAATTGCACGGCAGCTAGTCAAGTCAAATTCGCGACTTGCACTCTACAAGACGATGCTCTTACATGGTGGAATGCCCATGTTAAGACTACTACCCCCGAAGCAGCTCATGCCATGCCATGGGCAACACCAAAGAAAATGATGACTGATAAGTACTGCCCGAGGGGTGAGATCAAGAAGATTGAGTCTGAGATGTAGAATCTTAATGTCAAGGGCACCGATGTGGTGGCCTATAGTTGACGATTTCAGCAACTAGCTTTGATGTGTTCCAGGATGTTCCCAGAAGAGATAGACAAGATTGAAAAGTATATCGGTGGCTTGCCCGATATGATACATGGCAGTGTAAAGGCATCAAAGCCAAAAACTATGCAAGAAGCTATCGAGTTTACAACTGAGCTGATGGATGAAAAGACCCATGCCTATGCTGAACGTCAGGCAGAATGGAAAAGAAAGTATGATGATCTCTCCAAGAACAACCAAAACCAACAAAATAAGAGGCAAAACACAGGCCAGGCCTACACTGCAGGCAATAGTGGCAGGAAATCATACGCCGGGTCTAAACCTCTGTGTTCCAAGTGTAATTACAATCATGAAGGTCCCTGTGTCCACACTAGTGTGCATGATAACTGCAAGGTGTTGGCCATCTGATCCCAGGATTGTAGGACCGACCTGCAAATGCCAACAACCACATAACAACCACACCCTGAACAACAACAAACAATAATCAGATGGCCACGCGTTGCTATGAGTGTTGGGCTTCAAGTACATTTTACAAGAAACTGCCCAAGACTGAGAAACAATACCGGTGGTAATCAAGCTGGGAATGACAGGGCTCCAGCGAAGGTGTATGTGGTTAGAAACTTCGGGGCAAACCCATACAACGTCGTTGCGGGTACGTTCTTTCTAAACAACCGCTATGCTTATATCTTATTGATACGGTGCCCGATCGAAGTTTTAGTGTCCTACTAATTTAGCTCCCAACTTGACATCCGCGCCATCCTACCCTAGGATCACTATTATGAGTCGAACTAGCTGACTGGAGAATTAATAGGTAAACACTATACTTAAGGGTGCACATTAAACTTCCTAAACCAACAAATTCAACAAAAACTTAATGCCTGTAAACTTGGTATTTTGATGCTATAATCGGTATGGATTTGAGTTGGCGAAGTCCACGACGGTCATTGTGTTTGCGAGAGATTGTTTCCGCATCCCGGAGAAATAAAACCTTGAATCATACACGGGGATGGAAAGTCACCAGTGAAATGTGACACAAAAACATCATTTCGTGCACTAAAACGCAGAAGTACATGGAAATAGGATTTCCTATCTTTTTTGCACATGTCACTGCAAAAGAGGTTGAAGACAAGTCGAAGAAGAAGCGACTTAAGGACGTACCAATAGTTCAAGACTTTCCTGAAGTATTTCCTGAGGACTTGCCGGGTCTTCCTCCGACTCGACAAGTGGAGTTTCAAATTGATTTGGTACCTGGTGCTGCACCTGTAGCACGGGCACCTTATCGATTGGCGCCTTCCGAGATGAAAGAGTTATCTGAGCAACTGAAAGAGCTGTCCGATAAAGGCTTTATAAGACCCAGTTCCTCACCTTGGGGAGCTCCGGTCTTGTTTGTCAAGAAGAAAGACGGATCATTCCGGATGTGCATTGATTACCGGGAATTGAATAAACTAACGGTGAAGAACCGTTATCCGCTCCCAAGAATTGATGATTTATTTGATCAGCTCCAAGGGTCGAGTGTCTACTCGAAAATTCAACCTAAGGTCAGGTTATCACCAATTGGAGTGGTTCGAGACATAAGACATTCCGAAGACTGCCTTCAGAACTCGTTATGGCCATTACGAATTTCAAGTTATGCCGTTTGGTTTGACAAACGCACCTGCTGTATTCATGGACCTTATGAATCGGGTATGCAAACCATATCTGGATAAATTCGTGATTGTCTTTATTGACGATATTCTGATATATTCGAAGAACAAGGAAGAACATGAAGAACACCTTAAGCAAATCTTAGAATTGCTTAAGAAGGAGGAGTTGTATGCCAAGTTTTCCAAATGTGAATTTTGGATTCCCAAAGTACAGTTCCTCGGTCACGTGATCGATAGTGAAGGAATTCATGTGGATCCAGCCAAGATGAATCCATTAAAGATTGACATCTCCATAAGTCCACTCAACGGAGATCGACAATTTTTAGGTCTTGCTGTATTACGAAGATTCATTGAAGGGTTTTTCAAAGATCGCCAAACCAATACTAAGCTTACTCAAGAAGAAGTCAAGTTTGAGTGGGGCGCATACACAAAAACAGCTTTTTCAACTTTGAAGCAAAAGTTTGCATCACCAATCCTTGATTACCTGAAGGAAGCGAATATTTCATCGCATATTGCGACCGCTATCCAAGAAGGGGTTTGGGCGCTGTGTGATAGCAAAGAGAAAAGATGATTTCTTATGCATCACGCCAGTTAAAAATTTCATGAGAAGAACTATACAACTCATGATTTGGAACTTGGAGCAGTGGTGTTCGCTCTCAAGATCTGGAGACATTATTTATATGAAACTAAGTGTACGGTGTTCACCGATCACAAGAGTTTGCAACACATTTTTAATCAAAAAGAGTTGAACAAGAGGCAACGCAAATGTTAGAATTAGCTAAAGTGAGTGTACGATTGCGATTATCTATCACCCGGGGAAAGCAAATGTCGTTGCTGATGCTTTGAGCAGGAAAGAACGAGAACCACCGTTAAGAGTTCGAGCATTAGTCATGACTATTAGCTTGGATTCTTCCAAACAATCCTTATATGCTCAACTGAAGCGCGAAATCAAGACATTAATAGTGAAAGACCGTTGGGAAATTGGATGAAACGCTAAATTTCCAAAAGCGATTAGAGAAACAAAAGTTGGAACCACGTGCGGATGGAAACCCTGTGCCTAAATGGCAGGAGCTAGGTTCCTTGTTAATTGCGATTGCGTACTGTGATCATGCACAATCCACATCAAAATACACTATTCATCCGGGATCCGGACAAAATGTACCAAACTGAAAGAAGCTATATGGTGGCCCAACATGAAAGCGACATAGCCACTTATGTTTAGCAAGTGTTTTGACATGTGCTAAGTCCAAGGCCGAACATCTAAAGGCCATCTGGATTGTTGTACAACCCCGATACCCAAATGGAAGTGGGACAGACATCACTATGGGATGTTTGTCACGAAGCTTTCCTAAGACGTCACAAGCAACAAATTGGGTTATCGATGACCGACTCACTAAGTCTGCGATCTTCACACCAATGAGAGAGACTGATCCTTTGGATAAACTTGCAAGAATGTACCTGAAGGAGGTGGTCACGAGACATGGAATACCTGTCTCAATCATTTGTGATCGTGACCCGAGATTCGCATCCAATTTTTGGAGGTCACTTCAGAACGCTTTGGGTACTAATTTGGATATGAGTACAGCGTACCATCCACAAACAGACGGGCAAAGCGAAAAAAAGAAAAAAGGACCATTCAAACTCTCGAGATATGTTCCGGGCTTATCAATTCGACTTTGGAAAAGAGGTTGGGTTAACCATTTGCATTAGTCGAGTTCTCCCCCCCAATAAAACAGATAGCAATCACGCTAGCATCAAGGCCGCTCCATTCGAAGCACTTATGGTCCGAAAGAACGTTCACCTGTTTGTGGACGGAAGTTGGAGAAGATCAAATTCCTTGGTCCAGACACTAATTTCAGAAGACCACAAGAAAATCATCCAGATCAAGCAAAGGATGCAAGCCGCTCGTGATCGACAGAAGAGTTACGCCGATCTAAAGCGTAAACCAATGGAATTCCAAGTCGGGGGGGATAAATTCAAATGCTCAAAGTTCCGCCTTGGAAAAAAGAAAGGTCGTACGTTTTGGCAACGGGGAAGTTAAACCCAAGGTATGTTGACCTTCAAGTTGGTTTAGAAAAGGTTGGAGAGGTTGCTTACAAGCTCGAGCTTCCTGAAGAGCTGAGCAGAGTTCATAATACATTCCATGTGTCCAACCTGAAAAAGTGTCATGCCGACGAACCATTAGCCGTTCCGTTGGATGGACTTCATCTTGATGACAAGCTTCATTTTGTTGAGGAACCATTAGAAATAGTGGGCCATGAAGTTAAGCGGTTGAAGCGAAGTCGGATCCCATCAGTCACAAGTTCGATGAACTCCAAGAGAGGTCCTGATATTCACTGGGAACGAGTGAAGACCAATTCCAAAAAGAAATATCCACACCTCTTCACCAAGACCGCACCGTCGTCAAGTGCTGCATCGTGAGCCTTGAGGACAAGGCTCGTTTAACGGGGAAGTCTAAGAACACCATGTGTTATCAAAGTCATTGACGGACTTGATAAATCTGCAATGGTACCTTTTGTATGAACGCGTTGCTTTAAATTCGTAAATGTTAAGCAAAATCGCGTAGCTACAATAAGCGTTTAATATAAACGGAGCATCAATCAATTAACGTTTTGCATCATCAAGAATACAATAATTATTTGAGAATAATAATGGTCTTGTTCATTTATTTTTTATCCCGTTTACGCAAAATTAAAATCCGTTATTGCGATAAAATACGTTTAAGCATACCCGGAACCACAAAAATATTTCTACGCTTCAACAAATACCTACGATTGTACCCAATACCTAAAGTTTTATTAAAATTTACCCAAGTAAATGTTGCTAGTCACTTTGTACACAAGAAAAACCAACCAAGACTTTTACATTTGAAATTTTACATCGAAAATAAAACTACACATCTTATATAAAACATTACAAGTATTACTTATAATACTTCAATTTGTATAAAAGAAATATCTAGTAAACCATCATCCTTATTTTCATGGGATGATACCTACATTAAGAGACATGAAAACATGAACATTAATTATCCAAGACTATGTATAATATGTAGTTAGTAAGACCTAGCTCAAGAATAGTGAAATTGACCAACATTTCCCCAAAACCCTCATCTTGTCGCCCCCCCCGCCTAGGACCATAGTCTTTTGGTCTTTGTTTTCCTTACCTTTCGCTAGCCCTCCCTCCCACTATCTAACTCCTAATGCAAAGAGATAGAAACATACATGCATACACTTAGCTAAAAATCAAACCAAATTCTCTCTTCCTCCCCTCTTTAGGCCACGGCTCAACCCCCCCCCCCCTTCAAACCAACCATACAAAATTTATATAACCTATTTACATACACTCTCATATCATATCTAAGATACCTCAAAGTATTTTGAAGCCTTGATTAATTATTTACAAGTGTTAAGCCAAGAAAATCAAGATTGGGTTCACTTTGGAACGTAGGGTTTTCTTGGTTATAATCTTGGGTTTAAAGTCTAAACAAGGGTTTAGCACTTATTTGTCATCATCCTACATCATCTCATTAAGGTTATCTTAAGCCCTTAACTTTTCATTTATATGATTATGTATATGTGATGTTTATGTAGTGAAATCACCATTAGGAATACTTTTGAACATGAAAAATATAATTTTACTTGTGATTATGATTTTGTACACTTTCTCACATGTTATGATGTTGGTAATATCATGAAATAAAGGATATATAAGTCTTGTACAATCTCGGTTTAAGCATAAAAAGTTCATATATAAACTTGTAATTAAAAGTTAATTAAGAAAGTTTATGATTCCATGTAAAGTTAATAACTTGTGATCTTGATGATCTTGGACAAATATGAACTTATGGACATTATTATATGTATAACATATGATATATATAGTTATAAAAGACTTGTGGTAAATTGTGAGGTTGAAAAGTATATATAAAACATATTATATAAATAAGTTATATAAAAGATCATATAGGGTCAGTAGGTTTTCGAATTCCAAACAGAGGATTTTATGTTTTTATAAAATAATACGACTCATGACGATTCCGAAAAGGTAAGAAACTTGTCAAACGGATTAATAACGAAAAAGTTACGTTAAAAACGAGTTATACATTAATTAAACGGAGTTTATAAAATAACTTTTATAAAACTTATATCAAACAGCTAGTTTAGTATTTTTAACAAATAATACATATTTTTAGGATTCCAAAATGATAAGAATCGTAATTTTTCAATTAATAACGAACGAGTTATGAATTTCGCGAGTTTACGACAATTAATACTTTTATAAAACTATTTTTATAAAAGTTACTATTCATGACAGAAAGTTATATTTTTGTAAACCTCATAAAATTATAGAACTTTCAAAAACGAGAACGACCTCGAAAGAATCGTTAAAAACGGAGCAATAACGAATAAAATACGACATTTACGGGTTTTACGACAACAAATACGATTTAAATAAATTTCACGTCTGATGTAAACAGTAATAGTTACTGTTCACCAGAGGGTCAAAATATGAAAAATGTCAAATTATGATAACTCGTCCTAATACGAAAAGATGGGCATAAGAAACGTTAAAATCGGGCTTAAAATGCGAAAGTTATGCTAGTTTTACTAAAACGGTAATTATAAACGTTTTAACTTATTAAACACAATTTTACCAAAACCATTAGTTGGTGATTGAACTATATAGAATTATATGTAGTTATCAAAGTACTATATTACTAGGGAGTTTCATAATAAGGCCTCTTCGGGGTGGCGTATCGACGAGTTGCTGGATTTACGACTTAAAGTGTCCTAGCTCCTCATACGTTCCACTGCACAGTCCTCTTGATTGTGATAGCCCTAAAAAAAAAAAAAAAAAAACGGTGTTAAGAAGAAAAAAAAAAAAAAAAAAGAAAAGAACGATATAAGAGTGTCTAAAATAGACCTGTAATAAGATGTAGTTAATCGAAGTACATGGTAACTTATACGACCTATGATAATCTAAGGATGCATCGATCTAATACGTGACGCTTATATCTGCTGATATTTGGATTAATCTGAACTCAAGGAGAGTTCATAGCCCACATTTTCAGAATAAACGATTTCATGATTTATAACTATGTGGGTGAAACATGCTTGTTTTATAAATTGGACGCAAGTTGGATATTTTTTAATTGATTACATTTTCCTAAGTAGCGATAACCCAATTGAGCCCTTATCATAACTGTCAATTCATAGATGTAGTTGTTTAATTACATATTGAAGCACCGAATGTTATGGAATAGATCTATTTGGGGAAACACCTCCCCGTTCGGGTGACTAGCTATCACCGGGAACGAACGTATAGCATGTCGAATTTAGGATGTTTTCGGGTTGAACATCTAATCGGGCAGAAATTGCAATACATTATTATTCAAGAAAGATCGTCGAGCTTTAGTGTCATGAGCTTAGGAAAATGTAATCTAGTTTTGTGATGTCTGCATGTGTTGCATTATCACGGGGAAAAGTCTTGCGGTCCTGCATATTATGATTTAACAAACCTATGATTCACCAACATTATTGTTGACGTTTTAAAAGCAATGTTTTCAGGAGATCAATAAGCATAAGGTTCCAAGGATAATTGGTGATTTGTTTTGGAAGTCATGCTAAGATAGGTTTTTGTATATGTTTTGGGAAACACATGTGTTTGAACCATATCTGTTGTATAATAATCAGGACACGTTAAAGCCTCGGGCTATTTGTTTCAAATATTTGGTTAAATCCAAATGTATCTATTTTTAAACGCTTTTTGGTCGTCTATATATAACTTATGTTATTGATGCTATGAAGTAAACACGCACCGGACCCTTTTATTCCGCCGCGACCAATTTTTGGGGTGTTACAGATTGGTATTCAGATCAAGGTATAGAGAACGCAAGTCAAATGTTTTGCTGGACTATACCCGTTTTTCAAACAATGCATACATAAAAAGGGGTTTTTATAGGAAACCCTATTTGTTGCATTAAAGTTTAGATGGACTAGATGCATTCATAATTAATATACGTGGTTATAATATATTACGTATATTACAATAAGAACCTTATATTATATACTCACATAAGTTATTTCTGCTGGTCATAGTAGTCATGTCAGCTGATTCTGCCATTACCTATACTTCTGTTCACTCTGAGGCACGATCTTGGAGTATTCCATCTGAGGATCCTTACGAGGAGGCTGCCCAACAGTTGTTGGAGCAGGCACCACGTTCTCCAGAGTATATACCTGATCCCATGGAGCTGGAGGATCATGTACCAGTATACATTCCGGAGCCTGAGCATCCTGAGGACTTAGTGCCAGCTGAGGATGAGGCACCTACACCTCTACTACCACCATTCTTTTTATCTCCACGTATTCGACCCCTTAGTCCTAGAGCACTCGAGGTTGAGATGAGAGATGTAGCATCAGCCTTCTATCATTCACTACACCCATCAGGGACCCCACCATTGTTACCTATACCACTACCTGCACCATCTACTAGCCGCAGAGCTGATATTCCCGAGGCTGACACGCCGCCTCGGAAGAGACTACCTACATACTACTCCAGACCTGGGGTGAGAATTGGAGGAGAGTTTCTGCTGCGAGACAGCCAGGACCCACTATGGCCCATAGAGTCGATCATAGTCATGTAGACACTATGGAGACCAGGTTTCGAGATATTGAGAGGAGGATGATGACCGCCTAGAGATGGTCAACAGGAGGGTTATTACCAGGTAGACTTTCGCAGTAGAAGATTCGGAAGTTTCACTCACGTCATCACGATGCCGCAGAAGATCGTCAGCTGTGAAGCTGAGATGAGTAGTGAGGATAGAGAGACTTGCTTACGAGCAAGAGAGTATGGAGACTCGTCAGGCCATGGCTAGGTCTGAAGTTCACTGCAGGGCATTAGAGGCACGAGTTACAATATTAGAGACTGAGGTGCATCGCCACGAGTGGCAGCGTCAGGCTGCAGATGATTTGGCTGTTTAGCATATCATGCGTACCCAGGCCCTAGAGGCTGGAGCACGCGTTGACACATTAGAGGACACTGGTAGCAGTTCCTAGACTTTGGTTATGATTGTATCTACTATGCAGTCTGTTAAGTTTTATGGGCTACTCCCAGCTAGCAGGCGGTATAGATCTTTTGTTTTGGTTAGCTATCCTGTATAGATCTTTTGTTTTGATTAGCTATCCTGTATAGCCTACTAAGTATTACGGGTAACTCCCGGCTAGTAGGGCTCTATGTTGATTTTTGTTTTGTAACCTTAGCGATAGGGAAAGCCTAGTGTACCAACAGATCTAAGCTTCCTAAGTCGTCGCAAGGCTACGACACCATTTGGGTGATTATTGACCGACTCACTAAGTCTGTGATCTTCACAACGATGAGAGAGACTGATCCTTTAGATAAACTTGCAAGAATGTACCTAAAGGAGGTGGTCACGAGACATGGAATACCCGTCTTAATCATTTGTGATCGTGACCCGAGATTCGCATCCAATTTCTGGAGGTCACTTCAGAACGCTTTGGGTACTAATTTGGATATGAGTACTGCGCACCATCCACAAACAGACGGGCAAAGCAAGAGGACCATTCAAACTCTCGAGGATATGCTGCGTGCTTGTGCGATCAATTTTGGAAAGGGTTGGGTTAACCATTTGCCATTAGTCGAGTTTTCATACAACAATTGGGTATACCATTTTCCATTAGTCGAGTTCTCATATAACAATAGCTATCACGCTAGCATCATGGCCGCACCGTTCGAAGCACTTTATGGTCGAAAGTGTCGTTCACCTGTTTGTTGGACTGATGTTGGAGAAGCTCAAATCCTCGGTCCAGAACTAATTCAAGAGACGACTGAGAAAATCATCCAAATCAAGCAAAGGATGCAAGCCGCTCGTGATCGACAAAAGAGTTACGCTGACTGAAGCCCTAAACCAAATGGAAATCTAAGTCGGGATAAAAGTTATGCTTAAAGTTTCGCCTTGAAAGGGTCGTAACTGTTTTGGCAACGGGGAATTTAAACCCCAGGTTATGTTGGGAAAAACCTTTTAAGGTATTAGAAAAGGTTAGAGAGGTTGCTTACAAGCTCGAGCTTCCTGAAGAGCTGAGTAGAGTTCATAATACATTCCATGTGTCCAACCTGAAAAAGTGTCATGCCGACGAACCATTAGCCGTTCCGTTGGATGGACTTCATCTTGATGACAAGCTTTATTTTGTTGAGGAACCATTAGTAATAGTGGGCCGTGAAGTTAAATGGTTGAAGCGAAGCCGGATCCCATTAGTCAAGGTTCGATGGAACTCCAAGAGAGGTCCTGAGTTCACGTGGGAACGTAAAGACCAATTCAAGAAGAAATACCCACACCTCTTCACCAAGACCACACCGTCGTCAAGTGCTGCATCATGAGCCTTGAGGACAAGGCTCGTTTAACGGGGGAAGTCTATAACACCTTCTGTTTTTAAGTCATTGACGACTTCGATAAATCCATAATGTACCTTTTGTATTGTACGCGTTTGCTTTAAATCGTAAATGTTAAGCTAAATCGCGTAAGCTAAAAATTAGCGTTCAATGTAAACAGGCATCAAACAATTAAGCATTTACATCAATCAAGTATTAAATAATTATGATCCTTGTTCATTTTATTTTTATTGGTTACGTAAATTAAATACGTTTCGCAATAAAATACGTTTAGGCATACCCGGAACCGCCAAAACTTTTCTACGCTTCAATAAATACCCACTTTTATACCCAATACATTAAAATTACATAAATATATCATGTGTGACTCCTTATGGCCGGATTTACTTCAAATTATGCAAAGAAATAAGAGAAAAATCTTGCAAGTTGGTTTTGTACAACATTTAAACCATTAAAACCTAGCTAGCATGTTCCTTTGACCAAAGACAAGACTATGGTCTTTCCTTAAGACCCTCATCTTGTTCCTAAGACCAACTATTGCAAACTTTTGACCATCTAACTCTTATAAGATGCAAGTAACACAAAGATAGCAAGACTTAACCAAAAATCAAACAAAAATACTCTCTTTGGCTCTCTATAAGCCCACGGCTTGAAGCACCCTTAATACCAAATCCATACCAAGATTTCTACCACCTATACACATCTACATACATCATTCCTAAGATATTCTAAGATGTTTCCAAGCATTGGCTAATCATTTACAAGTGTTGAAGCAATAAATTAAGATTAGGGTTTTCATTTGGAAACTAGGGTTTTCTTGGTTATAATCTTGGGTTTAAAGTCTAAACAAGGGTTTAGCACTTATTTGTCATCATCCTACATCATCTCATTAAGGTTATCTAAAGCCCTTAACTTTTCATCTATATGATTATATGTATATGTGATGTTTATGTAGTAAAATCACCATTAGGATATGTTTAACTTGTAAACATGGATTTTTCTTGTAAATATAGTTATATGAACTTATACACATGTTGTATGGATGGTAATATGAAGTTATAAATGGATACATAAGTATTTTACAATCTTAATTAAGCTTAAAAAGTGTTAATGTTAATTAGGATTTAAAAAGCACTTGTAATATGTTATTAGTAAGAGAAAAGCAAAGACATGTTAATGTTGATTATGAACATTAATCACTGTTATATGGAAACTAAAATAAATCATAATGGACGTAAAAGACTTGTACTCTTATGGTTATGATGAAAAATGGTTATGGATGACCTTGTTGTAAAAAGTTACTTATGGAGATTATGGTTTAAAAATATTGTTAAGGACTTAATGACTTGGACTTATGGACAATATAAGGACTATGGATTATATAAAATATATGATATAGTATATTAAGAGTGTGGGAAAAACTTGTGGAAATTACTTAGTTAAAAAGTATATAAAACAAGTTTAATAAATAAGTTAATATATAGATATTCAAAGCTGTTGGAGATCGAATTCCAAACAGTGGGTATTATGTTTTATAAATATTCTACGACTCATGACGATTCCGAAAAGGTAAGAAACTTGTCAAACGGATAAATAACGAAAAAGTTACGCTAATTACGAGTTATACGTTAATTAATCGGGTTTATAAAATAACTTTTATAAATATTATACAAAACAGCAAGTTTGGTATTTTTAACAAATAATACATATTTTTAGGATTCCAAAATGATAAGAATCATGATTTTTCAATTAATAATGAAGAAGTTATGAATTTCGCGAGTATTCGGTAATTAAAAGTTTATAAAAATAATTTTATAAACTATGAACAGTAAAACACTATTCATGACAGAAACTTTTATTTTTTTAAACCTTATAAATTAATAGAATTTTCAATAACAAGAACGTACTCGAAAGAATCGCTAAAAACGAAGCTATAACGAATAAAATACGACGTTTACGGGTTTTACGATAATTAAAACTATAAAAATAACACTATAACTGGTATGAACAGTAAAAGTACTATTCATCAGAGGGTCAAAAATAGGAAAATGTCAAATTATGATAACTCGTCCTAATACGAAAGCGTGGGCATAAGAAACGTCAAAATCGGGCTTAAAACGCAAAAGTTATGCTATATTTACTACAACGATAATTATAAACGTTTTAACTAATTAAAGGCAATTTTACCAAAATCATTAGTTGGTGATTGAGCTATATAGAATTATATGTGGTTATCAAAGTACTATATTACTAGGGAGTTTTTCAAATATGAGCCGTCTTCGGGTGTGGCGTATCGACGAGTGCTGGATTACGATTAAAGTGTCCTACTCCGTCATAACGTTTCACTACATGACCTCTTAATTATGATATCCCCGTACGATAGTATGAAGAACTAACATAGAACTGTATATATATGTTAGTTTAATCCGAAGTAACATGTACTTAAACGACATTTAAATTAAATAGGTGCCATCTGACGATTGCGTGACGCATTAAATCTTGTGATATTTTGGATTTCAGAACTTAAGGTGGAGTTCATAGAGCCCCAAAAACATTTTACGATTCAAAGATTTATAACTAGAGGGTGGAAACATGCTTTGTTTTATAAATTGGACGCAAGTGGATAATTTTATATTAATACATGTTTGGCCTAAGTAGCGATAACCCAAGATAGCCCATAACATTAACTGCCAATGCATAGATGTAGTTGTAATTACATATGTGAGGCGCCGCGAATGTTATGAAAAGATCTATTTTGGGGAAACGACCTCCCCGTTCGCTTTGTGACAAGCTATCACCAGCACGAACGTATAGCTGTCGAATTTGAGGATGTTCGGGTTAAACATCTAACGGCAGAAATTGCATATATATTATTGCAAAAAGATCGTCGAGCTTCATTGTCATGAGCTTATTTAGGAAAATGTATTACTGGTTTTGTGATGTCCTGCATGTGTTTGCATTAATCCGGGGAAAGTCCTTGCGGTCCTGCATATTAAGATTTATCATCACCTATGAATTCGACCAACATTATTGTTGACGTTTTTAGAAGCAATGTTTTTCCAGGAGATCAGTAGCAAAAGTGCCAAGGATACATTGGTGATTTTTGTTTTGGTGTAAGTCATAGCAAAGATATGATTTGTTTTATGTTTTTGGAACTCATGAGGTTGTGAACCAGTATCTTTGTAATAATAATAAGGAACAAGTTAAAGCTTTGGGCTATTTGTATCAAATATTTGTTAAATCTAATGTATTAGTTTTAAACGACTTTTTGGTCATTCTATATACATCTTGTGTTATTGAACAAGTTATACATCTTGTGTTAAACGACTTTTTGGTCATTCCATACCAAATGATGTATGTAGATATTTGGTATGGATTTGGTATTAAGGGTGCTTCAAGCTGTGGGCTTGTAGAGAGCCAAAAAGAGTGTTTTTGTTTGATTTTTGGTTAAGTCTTGCTATCTATGTGTTACTTGCATCTTATAAGAGTTAGATGGTCAAAAGTTTAGAAATAGTGGGCCGTGAAGTTAAACGGTTGAAGCGAAGCCGGATCCCATTAGTCAAGGTTCGATGGAACTCCAAGAGAGGTCCTGAGTTCACGTGGGAACGTGAAGACCAATTCAAGAAGAAATACCCACACCTCTTCACCAAGACCACACCGTCGTCAAGTGCTGCATCGTGAGCCTTGAGGACAAGGCTCGTTTAACGGGGGAAGTCTATAACACCCTGTGTTTTCAAGTCATTGACGACGTCGATAAATCCGCAATGTACCTTTTGTATTGTACGCATTTGCTTTAAATCATAAATGTTAAGCTAAATCGCGTAAGCTAAAAATTAGCGTTCAATGTAAACGAGCATCAATCAATTAAACGTTTGCATCAATCAAGTATTAAATAATTATTTTGAGAATAATTATGGTCATTGTTCATTTATTTTTATCGGTTACGTAAGTTAAATACGTTTCGCGATAAATGTACGTTTAAGTATACTCGGAAGCACGTTAATTTATTAACGATTCAACAAATACCTACGATTGTACCCAATACCTAAAGTTTTATTAAATGTTACCCAAGTTAATATTACTTTCACTTTGTTCATAAGAGAATAAAACATTTCATGTATACTTTCAAGTAAATACTTTTTTTTAAAGCTACAACTTGTAACTAGTAAAGTTTTTGCTAGATATTTTGTTAGCTATCAAAAATCATCTAGAAACCCTTATCCCCCCCCTAACCCACGAAATAACAACAACTAGGAGGCAAAGAGCACACAAAATGCACAACTTGGTCAATGTACTTCCCTAGTTCATTAATCACACCATACCTTGTTACTTTGACTCAAGACAAGGAAAGCATGAACCCTTAAAACCCTCCTTATGCCTCCTTGACCACTATTGCATCTTTATGGACTAATCTTCCATATATAAGCAAGTATGTAGAGATAAACACATGCATATGCTAAACACTTAACCTTGAATCACAAAAATCACTCCCTTTGGCTCCTTATAGCTCACGGCTTAAACCAAGCCTCTAACCAAATCCATACAAAATTTTATACAACCTATACACATCTATACACATCCATCCTAAGATATTCTAAGGTGTTTCCAAGCTTTAGCTAAGCATTTTCAAGTATTAATCAAGTAAAAGAAAGCTAGGGTTTTATTAAGAAAACAAGGGTTTTCGTATATACCTACTAAGTATTACGGGTAAACGTTCCCCCGGCTAGTAGGGCTCTATAGGTTGATTTTCATTTTGTAACCTATGCCCCCCCGATAGGAAGCATTGTGTACCAAACAATCATGTATATTTCCAGATTATATATGGAATGATGTATTAGTTATGTCGGATCTTGTGTTGGTTGGTATTTTCACTGTGTGAAGTTATCCTTATTTAATTTATGATGCATATGTTTATGTCTCGTTATATGGTATAAAATCCAACGGAGTAATGTATTTACTGTGATTGAAAGAAAATGGCACCAAAGAGAACCACAAGGTCAACTCGTCACACCAACCCCAAATGCAACACCCACCACAACTGTTACTGAGGCACAACTTCAGGCCTTAATTGACCAAGGAGTTGCTGCTGCAATGGCTGAAGCAGAAGCTAAGTTGGGTTAGAATGGCTACAACAACAATGGTTTTAGGAACAAAGCCCAGCACAATCTCTCGCGAATGCTCTACTCGAATTCTTGAAATGCAAACCTTTGGACTTCAAAGGCACGAGGGAGTTGTCGGACTCACCTCGATGGTTGAGAAAATGAGTCTGTGTTTACATTAGTCATATTTGCACAACACTAGTCAATGTCAAGTTCGCGACTTGCACTCTGCAAGACGATGCTCTTACATGGTGGAATAGAGCGCCATGTTAAGGACCACTACTCCTGAAGTAGCTCATGCCATGCCATGGGTAACACTGAAGAAAATGATGACTAATAAATAATACTCTTAACTGCCGAGGGTGAGACCAAAAGATTGAAAACTGAGATGTGGAATCTTAAGGTCAAGGGCACCGATGTGGTGGCCTATAGTCGACAGATTTCAGCGAACTAGCTTTGATGTGTTCCAGGGATGTTTCCTAGAAAGAATAGCCAAGAATGAAAAGTATATCGTGGCTTGCCCGATATGATAAAGGCATGTAAAGCCTCTAAATCCGAAAACATATGCAAGAGGTTTATCGAGTTTGACAACTGAGTTGATTGATGGGAAAGACCCATCCTTATTCTAACGTCAGGCAGAAAGAAATGAAAGTATGATGATCTTTCCAAGAACAATCAAAAACCAACAACAGCAGAAATAAGAGCAAACACAGGGCAGGCTTTACACTGCAGGCAATAGTGATAGGAAACCATACGCCGGGTCTAAACCTCTATGTTCCAAGTGTAATTACAATCATGAAGGTCCTTGTCCACCTAGGTGGCAATAAATGCAAGAGGGTTGGCACTGACGGCAAGACAGTAGAAGCCCCCCCGGCCTGCAAATGAAACAACACAACAATAACAACCATAACAAACCTCAACAACAACAACAACAACCCGCAACAAACAACAACAATAATCAGAAGGCCACGGTGCTATGAGTGCGGAGCTCTAGGACATTTAGAAGAAGCTGCCCAGAAAATTGAGAAACAATGACCGTGTTAATCAAGCCAGGGAATGACAAGGCTCAGCGAAGTTTAATGGTGGGTGAAATGCGGGGACAAACCCAGACAACATCGTTGTGGGGAGTACGTTCCTTCTAAACAACCCGCTATGCATATATCTTATGTTGATAACGGGTGCCATAGAAGTTTTTGTGTCTAACTAGCATTTAGCTCCTAAATGAACATCACCCATCCTACCCTAGATCACCTATTATGATGTCGAACTAGCTGACGGGATAATAATTTGGGTTAAACACAATCCTCTTAAGGGTTGCACATTAACCGTCATAAACCACCAATTCAACATAAACTTAAAGCCGTTGTAGAACTTGGTATTATTCTATGCTATAAACGGTATGGATTGGTTAGCAAGGTACCAAGCGGGTCATTGTGTGCTGTCGAGAAGATTGTTCGCAACCCCTGGAGAAATAAAACCGTAATCCATACACGTATGTAAGTAACCAGGGAAATATGACACTATTAAACATCATTTTATGCACTAAAATGCAAGAATACATGGAAAAAGGATACCTATCTTTTGGAGCACTGTCACTAGCAAAGGAGGTTGAAGACAAGTCGGAGAAGAAGCGACTTGAGGACGTACCAATAGTTCGAGACTTTCCTGAAGTATTTCCTGAGGACTTGCCGGGTCTTCCCCGACTCCGACAAGTGGAGTTTCAAATTTATGTGTACCTGTGCTGCAACATGTACACGGGCACCTTATTTCGATTGTGCGCCTTCCGAAATGAAAGAGTTATCTGGCAACTGAAGAGCTGTCAGACAAGGTGCTTTATACGACCCCCAGTTCCTCAATCTTGGGGAGCTCCCGGTCTTGTTTGTCAAAAAGAAGGATGGATCATTCCGGATGTGCATTGACTATCAGGAATTAAACAAACTGACAGTGAAGAACCGTTATCCACTCCCCAGAATTGATGATTTATTTGATCAGCTTCACGATCGAGTGACACTCGAAAGATCGACCTAAAGTCAGGTTTCAACCACTGAGGGTTCGAGAAGAAGACCATTATCTTAATTTATTTTGATTTAATTTGCAATATATAAATAAATAAGTATACTTAATTTCGGCATAAATATATATATACAATTATTAATTATTTTTCTTGTATATCATAAGGTATTTTAAATCTTACATAAATTCCATAATTATCATAAGTTGCATTTTTATAATTTCTATAATTAAAATGAAATTTATTTAAGCTTTTATGTACTTTTCTTGCATTAGGGGTATTTTGGTAATTTTACACTTGTTGAGATTTTTAGGTTTTACACATATCATCCTGACAAAGTGTACCATCTCAAGAAAGCATTATATGGTCTCAAACAAGCACCAAGAGCATGGTATGATGAATTCCCCAACTTCCTGGTATCCAAAGGATTCTCAAAGGTTCTATTGATCCAACTCTCTTCATAACTAAACACGGGGAAGACATATTGCTTGTGTAAATTTACGTTGATGACATAATTTTTGGTTCTACTAACCCACGACTTTCAAAACGTTTTGGAAAACTAATGCACAGCAAGTTTGATATGTCTATGATGGGGGAGCTGAAATTCTTTTTAGGAATTCAGATCCACCAATCCCCTTGTGGTATCTTTATAAACCAAGCTAAGTATGCTCAAGAGATACTTAAAAGCATGGTATGACCTCATGTGATAGCATTGGAACACCAATGGCTACAAAACACCTTAATGTTGACTTGAGTGGTACTCCGGTCGACCAAACGAAATATTGTAGTATGGTCGGAGTACTCATGTACCTAACCGCAAGTAGACCAGATATTGTGCATGCAACATGTTATTATGCTCGCTATCAAGCGAAACCGACTGAGAAACATCTCATCGCGGTTAAGCGGATCTTTCGGTACCTTAAAGACTCCATTAACATGGGTCTCTAGTATCCAAAGGACATCGGATTTGAACTAACTGTTTTTTCATATTCGGATCACGCCAGTTGTCTCGATTCACGTAAGAGTACATTTGGTGGCATATAATTTCTAGGTGGTGATAAGTTTGTCAGCTGGTCATCCAAAAAGCAGGACTGCACCTCAATGTCTTCAGCAGAAGTCGAGTATGTATCTTTATCTACGTGTTGCGTACAAGTTCTATGGTTGAGGACTCAGCTCACAGATTATGGCTTTCACTTTGATAAAATACCTATGTATTGTGACTCAAAGGTAGCCATAGCCATCTCGTGCAATCCAGTCCGACATTCTCTCACCAAGCACATCGATGTCAGATATCACTTCATAAAGGAACAGGTTGAAAAGGATATTGTTGAATTATTCTTTGTCAGAATTGAATACCAGTTAGCTGACTTGTTTACTAAAGCTTTATCGGAAGATAGGTTTAAGTATCTTGTCAGACGACTCGGTATGAGATGTTTGACTCTAGATGAACTGGAGGTTCTGGCAATTGAATCTACTTGATCCATCAAACATCCATTTGTTAATATTTTTATTCTCTTTTTATTTTTTTATTTTTGATTTATAAATTTTTTGAAAAAGAAAATACAAAAATATAAAACCAACAAAAAAGAAAATACAAAAATATAAAACCTAGAAAAACAAAATATAAAATTAGAATTTTTTTCCAAAGTACCAAAAATAATCTTCTCGACATGTCTCTTGGAATCGATAACATTTACGTACCTAAAAATGTTGATTAACATCGACACAGGCGTGTAAATGAAGTTCGAACAGGAGTTTCAAGTGCTTTCAAAACATGTCATTTCTAAAAAAATTTCTCTGTGACTTATGTGCATTTCAGTGCATAACTCGGTCTTGAATGTTATAGGGAAGTGTACGCTTTAGTGCGCTTACTCTAAAATAGAAGAGAAGTCTTCTATCATGTTTTTAAAATCGTTGAACACAATTTAAAAAAAAAAGAACTTTCAATGTCAAAACTGTCTACAATAAAATTTGTGGTATTTTTCCATAAAAAGTGGTATTTGTTAAAATTGTGTGTTCAACACTCTCTTCCTCGAATAATTTTCAAATAATTGTAGTACGTAGAATGTCATTTTATGTGAATCAATTTTTGAGGGGGAGCTTTTTAAAACAAAGCCTTTTAATGTATTGGATACATCTCATAAATGTCAATTTTATGTATCCAAACACATTTTGTGAAATTAAAATGTGGAAACTTAATGTCAATTATTAATATACATTGTTCACTAAGGCATCTCACTCCGTCTTCAACATTTTGTGGTGTCATATCAATTTTTCATTCCAATGTCAAGTTTTAATAAATATTGGTATCCCACATATACTGTTGAAGGGGAGCAATCTGAAAAATGAATTCATGCAATATCGTGGTATAATTTTTCTCCCCATGGAATTTTTCATGTCAAATTTTAATCAATTGGTATTTCAAATACTAAGTGTTTTATTATTTAAAATAAGGGGAGAAAATGTGATTAAAATATGTTATAGACGAATGTGATCTTTAAGACTCTAAGTGCAACTCTTTCCTTCATGTGCTAAACAATTTCGAATCTCGGAGCACATGTGTAGGGGGAGTATTTGAAAATAACAATGTCAGAAAATGGTTTTATGGTTCGATCTCATACCCAACAACCTATTAATTTCACGACGATTCTGAAGTCATAAGGTGGTTAGGTTAGGTATAAGTCCTACGATCCAACCAGAACCGGAGGGATCTACCCAAGGACACTCCATAGTTAGAAATAGCAGTCCTTAGGTATGATTGGAGAAGAATGTGTATAAGGGAAAAATGCCGACTAAGATTGAGCTAACACTGGAACAATCACAACAAGGTGTTAGTAATGACGTCTTGGTAAGCATTGAAGGGGTTGAAGAATGAAAAAGAAATGTATGGATAAAGGGTGAAAAGAAAGAAGCCCTCCTTACACCTTAGGCAGAAACCGGGTCAATACATAATCTATCAAAATCACAATGATGATATTGAAGAAAGTCGTCATGGACCCAGTGATGCAATGCACAACCCTTCCCAGCCATTCGGGTTTCTCTCAAAAGAAACTTGTCTTATTTGTCACGGAGATACACACGTTATCTATTGACATCTCACTCCGAGATTGTTGATATTGAATAGGTGGCAGTCTGCTCCAGCCTCCGATTACTAAAACCAAAAGTGCACAAATCGAGTCTAGAGCCAAGAAGAGATCAAAGATATTTCTCATTAAGCACATTGTCTAATACCTTTTGGAATACATAAAAGTTTCGCATCGCTGTAACCAAAGAGTCCTACGCATAATCCTTGGAGATCCTTGCCAGGAACAATCTGAGTGATTACTTAAGTATTCACAGTTGAAGATGGAAATCCTGCTTGGCCAACTATCAAACAAGGCTCATGGTAGGTGATTGCAAGATTCTATATGATTCAAGCTTGTGATAATGGATATATATTTTGGTCCTGTAAATGAAATTGACGACTTAATCAGAAGTTAGTATCTATCTGATTCACTCTTACCGTGTGTTGCTTTGAGTCGGCTTCCGGTAATGAGAACTAGCAAGCATGGGAATCTAATTACATCTGTGTTAGAGTTTCCTAGCTATGAGCTGGAAACCCTGTTCAAGGAGATTCTTTGAATCTACCTGATAACAGGTTTCTAGTATTTTACTCTAAAATGGGAAATCGGGGTTAATCAACCGAACTCGAGATTGGGGGGGGGGGGGGGGGGGGGGGGGGTGGGGGGGGGGGGGGGGGGGGGGGGGGGGGTGGGGGGGGGGGGGGGGGGGGGGGGGGGGGGGGGGGGGGGGGGGGGGGGAATGACAAAGCCATATTCATCTTTTATTGCTAACTGTTTTATTTCAGGATAAGACGACGGTGTTGCAGCCTCATTCCAGCGAAGTCGGATTCATAAACCACATGCTCATACTCAAGCTTTCAAAGTCAATCATTCAACGTCAAGATAGTTGATTCTAACCTTCCCCACCATCAAAGAGCTTCAAAGTCAAATAAAGAATCATCAATTGAGGAGATTGTTAGACTTATTATCATATTTCAAACAAGAATGTAACAAGTATGAGCATGTTGGTCAAGAGCACAAGTTGATCAAGGAAGTCAAATCAAGATGATTCAAGTCAAGGAGATGATGCAAGATAACAATCTCAAGAATTTAAAGTCAAAAGATAAAGGCTCAAAATCAAGATCACAAAGCATGGATGAACAAAGCCATTACAAATAAGATAAGACCATAACAAGGCAAAGCATAAACGTTAAACGTCATATCTTCAATGTCATCGGTGATACAGAGAAGTTTGAAGAAAGAGACCTCAACATTGGGGAGATTGTTAGCCTTAATTATATTAAGTCAAACAAGAATGTTATCGGTCTTAGAAAGTCAAACTAGGTCTTGTATTATAATAGGCAAGTCCGGTTTAACGGGCTTGGATTGTAATCTAATGTTGTCAATGTTAAGGGTGAAAGCCCAAGTTTAGCCAAGCTCGGTCCGTTAAGAAAGCCCATGAGCCAACTAGAAGGTTAGGGTATAAATAACCCTTCACCACACTTAGTGAAGGGTGTTGGTTACAATTTCATTTTACTTGTAACTTCCCATTTTTCTCTAATCTAACTTTCTTTCTTGTTTCTCTCTCTACTTTCTCTCTCTAAGATTTCTTCTCATTTTCTAGCATCTTGGTATAGATTATAGTTGTGTAATGGATTAAACTAGTGGGATAACATGATATATTAAGGGAGATATTTTATAAAGATAGTACTTTTCATGACGAATCCAAACATGTAAGAAACTCGAAAAACGGATTTAAAATGAAGGTGATACGTTATTTACAAGTTTATGTTAAAAAGTATTTTTATAAAAGTAAATTTATAAAAATAAGTTATTGTTCACGACAGTATACTGTTGGGAAATAATTTTCCTAAATAGAGCTTTTAATTACAAAGACGTGGACATAGGAATCACTAAAAACCGAATTAAAACAAACAAGATACAACTAAAATACGATTTCAATAATTAAAGTTATAAAAAGTATTTTTATAAACTTTCACTTACTGTTACTGTTCATAACATTACCAAACCATATTATAAATATAAATTTTGATTAGACTTTTCAAATACGAATCTATACATATAAAGAACAAGCGAAACAGATTAAATATGAGTAAGTTATGACTTTTGGAAGGTTACGACGATTAATTATATAAAAGTAGTTTTATATAATTTTATAAAAACAATTAAAACTACTGTTCATCAGGGGCATAAATATTATAAATATAATATTTTGATGTATTTTCTTAATACGAAGCCATAGATATGAATAACGTGAAAACGGAGTTTAAACGATAAAGATATAAGGTTTATAAAACCATATGCATTATTTTTACTTTTGTGCACTAGTTTATAAAAATAATTAAACCAATTATATAATATCATTATATAATCAATAATAATATTAAAACATGTATGATTAACAAACAATCAATTGTGAGACGAAAACCACACTTTATTTTATGGATACAAACACAAACACCTTTATTCAATAAAGTATGGTTTAAATATTGTTTTGACATTTAAAACTACACAAAGATTATTAGGTGGTGGTGTAACTATATAACTTGTGATGTAGTATTCTTAAGTACATTGCACTCATACGACCTATATTTAATTAGGTTGCATTCGGTCTTATCCGTGACGTTTCCATTCACTTGATTCATATACATCAGTTTATTCACTAAGGTGAGTTTATAGCCCCATGTTTTACTATATCAATGATTTACAATTTTTGGGGTGAGAAACATGCATTGTTTTACAAATTGGACGCAGGTGTACATTTTATCATGATTACGTGTTTGCCTAAGTAGCGATAACCCACTGTGCCCATTATCATGAACTGTCAATTACTTTGTGTGAGCGCGAATGTTATAAATAGATCTATTTGGGATTGACATCCCCGTTCGGGTAAATAACACTCACTGTGCCGGTTTGCTGGACAACGAACGTATACTATGTCGGATTTGGGATGTTGCGGGTTAGAACATCATCAAGGGCAATGTTGGCAATTTATATTGCAATTCATACATGTCGAGCTTCAATGTCATGAGCTTAGGGAAACGTAATTACACTTTGTGATGTTTGCATCTGTTGCATTATCATACACTTGGAAATCTTGCGGTCCTACATTATATTTTTGATAAACCTATGAATTCACCAACTTTATATTGACGTTTAAAGCATGTTTTCTCAGGTCAATGAGACACGAGGTGCTAAGGATACATTGGGGATACTCTTTTGGGGAGTCATGCATAAAAGATTTGAAGTCATTACACCTTGGGATATTTGTTATGATCTAAAATCTTTGTTATCAAATGTTGAACAATTTAAGCCGTTGTGCTTTGTATTAAATAATTTCAATAAATCCAATGTATTGTATTTTAAACGACTCTTTTAGAGGTCGTTCTCATATCTTGCGCTATTGATCTATGAAGTAACGCTCCCGGACTCATTATTCCGCTGCGACCCAATTTGGGGGTGTTACAGATATGTTGTCAAAAGCTCATAAACTCAAAATGGATTATATTACATTATCTTAGATACAATTAAAATATCATTTTTGGCATGGCAAGTATTCATAACTTTTATTAATTTCAAATACTGTCAGAACATCATCATACAATTTACGGACAAAACATAATAAACCAAATTTCATAGATCAAACAAATAACGGTTATATAGGTATATATCTTAATAAGCTAAGAATTATTATCTTATTCAAAACCTTGGCTCTGATACCACATGTAAGCTTTAATATGTGTAGACATAAGCATCAATTATTCATGATGAACACATTAAACTATTAAGCCATTAGGATATTAGAATAAGATAATAACCACATAGATTAGATGAAAAGGTGCAACATACCGGAAGCTGAAGCGGATGTTGACATGATAAAAGGAACACCTTAAGCACAAACTAGTTTCTCTCCTTTGACCCTCTTTAGTGTACAGAAGTTTTGATGGATAGCTAAAATATATTCTATTGTGTGTTTGTTAGGGTCAGGAGACGACTTGTTTTATATAGGGAATGTGGGTAGCATGTCCATCAATGCTATCATATATAATGGTCATAGATATGATTTACCATTAAAGAGCATTTATCATAATTTGACTAATTTTGGTTACATCATTAATACACATTAATGTATACTTATCATGATTTGACTAAGTTTGGTAAGACCATTAATACACATTAATATATATGTAACCAATAATTCAATATGGGATGATTATGACATTAATAACATGTCACAATATTACACACTTATCTAAACTGCTATATATCATTTTATCATGGAATAAACAATTGCTAAAAAAGATAATTAATTTAGTTAAAATAACTAATTTAAGATGATAGGGAAACTTAAAAGGGAAGATAACAGGATAGAGAGTGCAATACGTGTTTATTATATTCATTTAAGCATAGATGAGGGATTAAAAGATGACTAAAATATGTCGAAGTTATATCAGGCTATTAAAAGCAGTAAAGAATCAATGTCTCTATCTACTTTTATCCTCTTTAACAAAACGTTTTTAGTTTTTGTTTTTTATACACTTAACATTTTACTAATATCAAGTCTATTATTTTGAACAGAGATTTTTATTAATAATCCTCTATTAGATTATCTATAACGTCATGTTTTTCCAAAAATGATTATCTTCGGCATCCGAGTATACAGTTCGAGTACATAGTTGTATCAGTTAAAAAATGTTTTATCATTGTTATAATATGAAGACTAATTGTTCAAAATTAGTATTATTAAGGGGATCTTAGCATTTCGTTTTTTAGTTGTATCCTTCGACTAACACATTTCTTATGTCGGAACCAAGCGTGAGGATCCGCTTTGTGAAACAAGTATTTGACACAATATAATAAAATGCTGTTTTTTTTAAATAGTTGTATTTCATTTTCTACTGTTGCTGAAAATATGTTATTTGGACACACAAATACTAAATCTTTAAAGTAAACAGCATGAAATAGTGACCTGTTGAAAATGAATTATGAATCTGATTAAAATGGCGTTTTGGAATGACGCTGATTAAATGTTATATGTAGTGCACTTAAAAAGTGGATAAACGTGACTGCTGCTTTCCAATTATTTCGTGCTGACTTAATGCTTAAACCTCATAGTGAACAAATAGCAGTGTAATAAACCGGTTGTAAATCGGTTAGCATTAAGATGTTGTTGTGCAGATCCTACCTAAAAGACCCACATAATTTAATATCATAGTATAATGATGCAGGCTACAACAGAACTTTGACCTGGTGTAAACAAGCTGAAAACAGCGCATGGTGCGCCTACTAAACCTCTAGATCGTGTTGCGAATGAAATCGCTGCAAATTCAGAATCAGAACCAACACTAAAATATTGGCCGCTCAACGTGTTTCGTGCATTCGAAATTTTATTGGTGTCGTTTCTCTTTTTGCTCGCAAAGGTGCTCAAGGACTCGTCTATTATTCCTCCTAAACTCATCTATTCTTTCGAAACAAGTCTGCATATTTTAGGCAACATGAAATGTAGTTGTATCGTAGTCCTTGACTTTTTCTATTATAAATGTCTTGGTACATTAACATAATCTTTAAGTAGCATGTCATGATCTTGCTGGATGGTCCCTGAATTTCGAAGCTATGAAAGGTGCAACATATCAAGTTGGTACCGTAGCACAACAAAACAAGTCTACTCGACATCAACAACAACGAAGAAAGTGAATCTGTTCATTCCGCCATCAACAAGAATTACGCAAGCCCCTCGTCCGCAGCGGAGCTCGGGCAGGCCACATTATAATTACACATTTACCCTCGCATAACATACCTCCACATCCGTCCATTCTTACCATATATTATAAATTACATTCATTCAAACCTACTCCCCATTCACCTCATGATTCCTTGTCTACCTAGGGCAATAATCTTGCAAGAGGGTTGGCATCTGACAGGAGCTGTAGAGCAACCTGCAAATGCCAACAACAACAAGAACAACAACAACCGCAACAACAAACAACAATAATCAGAAGGGCACGGTTGCTATGAGTGCGGAAGCTCAAGGGGTAGTCATTTAGAAGAAAAGCCCAAAACTGAGAATTAATGACGTGGTAATAAGCTGGGAATGGACAGGGCTTCAGCGAAGGTGTTATGTGGTTGGAAATGCTGGGGGCAAAACCCAGATTACGTCATTGCGGGTCATGTACCTTCTAAACAACGCTATGCTTTTTATCTTATTTGATACGGGGCCGATCATAAGTTTTGTGTCTACTGCATTTAACTCCCAAATTGAACATCACCCATTACTTGAATCACTATTTGATGTCAACTAGATGACGGGAGAATAATTAGGTTAAAACACTATCCTTATTGGTTGCACAATAAAACTTCCTATCCACCAATTCAACATAAACTTAATGCCTGTAGAACTTGGTAGTTTTGATGCTATAATCGGTATGGATTGGTTGGCGAAGTACCAAGCGGTCATTGTGTGTGCCGAGAAGATTGTTCGCATCCCCTGGAGAAATAAAACCTTAATCATACACGGTGATGGAAGTAACCAGGGAAATGTGACACGATTAAACATCATTTCGTGCACTAAAATGCAGAAGTACATGGAAAAAGGATTTCCTATCTTTTTGGCACATGTCACTGCAAAAGAGGTTAAGAAAAGTCGGGAAGAGAAGCGACTTAAGGACGTACCAATAGTTCAAGACTTTCCTTGACGTATTTCCTGAGGATCTGACGGGTCTTCCTCGACTCAGACAAGTGGGAGTTCAAATCTGATTTGGCACACTCTGGTGCTGCACCTGTAGCACGGGCACCTTATCGATTGGCGCCTTCCGAAATGAAAGAGTTATCTGAGCAACTGAAAGAGCTATCCGACAAAGGCTTTATAAGACCCAGTTCCTCACCTTGGGGAGCTCCGGTCTTGTTTGTCAAAAAGAAGGATGGATCATTCCGGATGTGCATTGACTATCGGGAATTAAACAAACTGACAGTGAAGAACCGTTATCCACTCCCCAGAATTGATGATTTATTTGATCAGCTTCAAGGGGTCGGTGTCTATCGAAGATGACCTAAGGTAGTGTTATCACCAAACTGAGGGTTCGAGAGAAAACATTCGAAGACTGCCTTCAGAACTCGTTACGGCCATTACGAATTTCAAGTTATGCCATTTGGTTTGACAAACGCACCTGCCGTATTCATGGACCTTATGAATCGGGTATGCAAACCATATCTGGATAAATTCGTGATTGTCTTTATTGATGATATTATTTGAGATATTGAAGAACAAGCAGAACATCGAAAAGCACCTTATGTAATCTTAGAGTTGATTAAGAAAGAGGAGTTGTATGCCAATTTTCAAATGTGAATTTTGATTTCCCAAAGTACAGTTCCTCGGTCATGTGATCGATAGTGAAGGAATTCATGTGGATCCAGCCAAGATTGAATCCATTAAAGATTGGACATCTCCTAAGTCACCAACGGAGATTTAGTTAATTTTTAGGTCTTGTGGGTATTACCGAGATTCATTGAAGGGTTTTCAAAGATCGCCAAACCAATGACTAAGATTACTCAAAAGCAAGGTAAAGGTTAGTGGGGCGATAAACCAAGAAGCAGATTATCAACTGTGAAGCAAAAGTTGGTGCAGTGCACCAATCCGTGCTTTACCTGAGTAGCGAAGATTTCATAGAATACCAGCGCGCTTCAAAGAAGGGTTTGGGCGCTGTGTTGATGCAAAGAGAAAAGGTGATTTCTTATGCATCACGCTAGTTAAAAATTCATGAGAAGAACTATACAACTCATGATTTGGAACTTGAAGCAGTAGTGTTCGCTCTCAAGATTTAGAGACATTATCTGTACGGAACCAAGTGTACAGTGTTCACTAATTACAAGAGCTTACAACACATTCTTGATCAGAAGGAACTAAACATGAGACAACGTCGATGGTTAGAGTTGCTTGGTGATTACGATTGCGATATTCGTTATCACCCGGGAAAAGCCAATGTCGTTGCTGATGCTTTGAGCAGGAAAGAATAAGAACCACCATTAAGAGTTCGAGCCTTGGTTATGACTATTAGTTTGGACCTTCCCAAACAAATCTTGAATGCTCAGACTAAAGCACGGAAACCAGAGAACATCAACAATGAAGATTTTGGAGGAATGTTGGTTGAAAACGCTAAATATCCAAAGGCGATTAGGACGGAAAAGTTGGAACCCCATGCGGATAGAACCCTATGCCTCAATGGCAGGAGTTGGCTACCTGGTTATGAAGATTTACGGACTGTAATCATGCACGAGTCCCATAAATCAAAGTACTCTATACATCCGGGTTCTGACAAAATGTACCAAGATATGAAGAAGCTATATTGGTGGCCCAATATAAAAGCTGACATTGCCACCTATGTTAGCAAGTGTTTGACCTGTGCAAAGGTCAAGGCTGAACATCAAAGGCCATCAGGATTGTTGGTACAATCTAAGATACCTGAATGTAAGTGGGACAACATCACTATGGATTTTGTTACTAAACTTCCTAAGTCGTCGCAAGGCTACGACACCATTTGGGTGATCGTTGACCGTCTTACTAAGTCTGCGATCTTCACACCGATAAGAGAGACTGATCTTTTGGATAAACTTGCAAGAATGTACCTAAAGGAGGTGGTCACGAGACATGGAATACCTGTCTCAATCATTTATGATCGTGACCCGAGATTCGCATCTAATTTCTGGAGGTCACTTCAGAACGCTTTGGGTACTAATTTGGATTTGAAGTATGCGTTCCATCCACAAACCAAACGGGCAAAGCGAGTGGACCATTCAAAACTCATTGAGGAATGCTGCGTGCTTGTGCGATCGACTTTGGAAAGGGTTGGGTTAACCTTTTGCCATTAGTCGAGTTTTCATACAACAATAGTTATCACGCTAGCATCAAGGCCGCACCATTCGAAGCACTTTATGGTCGAAAGTGTCGTTCACCTATTTGTTGGACTGAAGTTGGAGAAGCTCAAATCCTCGGTCCAGAACTAATTCAAGAGACCACTAAGAAAATCATCCAGATCAAGCAAAGGATGCAAGCCGCTCATGATCGACAGAAGAGTTACGCTGACTTAAAGCGTAAACCAATGGAATTCCAAGTCGGGGATAAAGTTATGCTCAAAATTTCGCCTTGGAAAAGGGTCATACGTTTTGGCAAACGGGGAAGTTACACCCCAGGTATGTTGGACGCCACCCCTTCAAGAGTAGAAATGGATTGAGAGGGTGTTTTTTTTTGTGTTACAAGCTCGAGCTTCCTAAAAGGGAACTGAGAAGGGTTCTATCTAAATACATTCCTTGTGTCCAACCTGAAAAAAAGTGTCTTGCGACGGACCCATTAGCAGTTCTGTTGGATGGACTTCATCTTGATGACAAGCTTCATTTTGTTGAGGAACCATTAAAAATAGTGGGTCGTGAAGTTAAACGGTTGAAGAGAAGTCGGATCCCATTAGTCAAGATTCGATGGAACTCCATAGAAACGGTCATGAGTTCAATGGAAACGTGGTAGACATTCAAGAAGAAAATCCCCACTCCTCTTCACCAAGTCAAACCGATCGTCAGTGCTTGCATGTGAGCCTTGAGGACAAGGCTCATTTAACGGGGGAAGTCTATAACACCCTGTGTTTTAGAGTCATTGACGACGTCGATAAATCCACAATGTACCTTTTGTATTGTACGCGTTTGCTTTAAATCGTAAATGTTAAGCTAAATCGCGTAAGCTAAAAATTAGCGTTCAATGTAAACGGGCATCAAAACGATTAAACGTTTTGCATCAATCAAGTAGTAATAATTATTTGAGAATAATTATGATCATTGTTCATTTATTTTTATCGGTTACGCAAATTATATTCGTTTCGCGATAAAGTACGTTTAGGCATACCCGGAACCACAAAAATAATTCTACGCTTCAACAAACTACCAATTTATAACAATACATAAAGTTACAAAAAATATATCACTATACTTTCATATATATGCCGAATTTATAAACTATGGATGCAAAGAAATATAGGAAAAGTATTCAAGTAGTATTTGTACTTCCTGTATCTCCATTTAAAGATAACCATTACATTGTTCCCTTTGACCAAGAGTCTTCCTTAAGACCCTCTCTTTGTCTCTTGACCAACTATTGCATACCTTTTGACCATTCCATCTCATATAAGGCAAGTATCATGTAAGAGATATCATTTACAACTCATAACACTTGGTAAAAATCATAAAAATTCCTCCTTTCTCTCCCTATAAGGCCACGGCTACAAACACCCATCCAAGATAATCCATATCAAATTTTCTACAACCTATACACATTACATAAACTCTTCTTACAGACATTCTAAGGTGTTTCCAAGCATTGGCTTATCATTTACAAGTGTTGAAGAAATAAATCAAGATTAGGGTTTTCATTTGGAAACTAGGGTTTTCTTGGTTATAATCTTGGGTTTAAAGTCTAAACAAGGGTTTAGCACTTATTTGTCATCATCCTACATCATCTCATTAAGGTTATCTTAAGCCCTTAACTTTTCATTTATATGATTTTATGCATATGTGATGTTTATATAGTGAAATCACCATTAGGATATGTTTAACTTGTAAACTTGGATTTTTATTGTAAATATAGTTTTATGAGCTTATACTCATGTTGTATGGATGTTAAAATAAAGTTACAATGGAAGTAAAAGACTTGTACACTTATGGTTATGATGTAAAAATGGTTATGTATGATTTTGTAGTAAAAAGTTACTTATGGAGTTTATGGTTTAAAAATGTTGTTAAAGACTTAATGACTTGGGCAAATGGACATTTTATGGAACTATAGACCTTAATATATATATATGATATATAAGACTTGTGATGGATTACAAAAGTGTTAAAGTATAAAAAAAAACAAGATTAGAAATGGACTTAACTAACTCACTCCAAGTTTCTGTCTAAAATTCGTGTATATAACATATTATTTTATGTTTTTATAAAACAGTACGACTCATGACGATTCCGAAAAAGTAAGAAACTTGTCAAACGGATAAATAACGAAAAAGTTACGCTAAAAACAAGTTATACGTTAATTAATAAGGATTTATAAAATGAATTTTATAAAAACTATATCAAACAGCAAGTTTGATATTTTTAACAAATAAAACACATTTTTAGGATTCTAAAATGATAAGAATCATGATTTTTCAATTTATAATGAAGGAGTTATGAATTTCGCGGGTTTTCGGTAATTAAAAGTTTATAAAAATAATTTTATAAACTATGAACAGTAAAACACTATTCATGACAGAAAGTTATATTTTTGTAAACCTCATAAATTGATAGAATTTTCATTAACGAGAACGTGCTCGAAAGAATCACTAAAAACGGAGCTATAACGAATAAAATATGACGTTTACGGGTTTTACGATAACTAAAACTATAAAAATAAATTTATAACTGATGTGAACAGTAAAAAGTACTGTTCACCAGAGGGTCAAAAATAGGAAAATGTCAAATTATGATAACTCGTCCTAATACGAAAGCGTGGGCATAAGAAACGTCAAAATCGGGCTTAAAACGCAAAAGTTATGCTATATTTACTACAACGATAATTATAAACGTTTTTACTTATTAAACGTAATGTTACCAAAACCATTAGTTGGTGATTGAGCTATATAGAATTATATGTGGTTATCAAAGTACTATATTACTAGGGAGTTTCATAATGAGGCCTCTTCGAGGTGGCGTATCGACGAGTTGCTGGATTTACGATTTAAAGTGTCCTAGCTCCTCATACGTTCACTACATGACCTCTTAATTATGATAGCCCGAACGATAGTATGATGTAACTAACATAGACCTGTATATGATGTTAGTTAATCGAAGTACATGGTACTTATACGACCTTAAATTAAATAGGTTGCATCTGACGATTTGCGTGACGCATTATCTGTGATATTTGGATTATCAGAACTCAAGGTGAGTTTATAGCCTTACATTTTTATGATTTCAAAGATTTATAACTATGGGGTGGAAACATGCTTTGTTTTATAAATTGGACGCAAGTGGATATTTTATATTGATTACATGTTTGCCTAAGTAGCGATAACCCAAGTTGAGCCCATTATCATGAACTGTCAATTGCATAGATGTAGTTGTTAATTACATTATGTGAGCGCGAATGTTATGAATAGATCTATTTGGAGAAACGACATCCCCGTTTGGGTGACTAGCTATCACCGGGAACGAACGTATAGCATGTCGAATTTGGGGATGTTTTCGGGTTGAACATCTAATCGGGCAGAAATTGCAATATATATTATTATTGCAAGAAAGATCGTCGAGCTTCAGTGTCATGAGCTTAGGAAAATGTAATCTGGTTTTGTGATGTCTGCATGTGTTGCATTATCACGGGGAAAGTCTTGCGGTCCTGCATATTATGATTTATCAAACCTATGAATTCACCAACATTATTGTTGACGTTTTAAAGCAATGTTTTTCAGGAGATCAGTAAGCATAAGGTGCCAAGGATACATTGGTGATTTTGTTTTGGGAAGTCATGCTAAAGATATGGTTGTATTATGTTTTGGGAAACTCATGTGTTGTGAACCAGTATCTTTGTAATAATAATAAGGAACAAGTTAAAGCTTCGGGCTATTTGTATCAAATATTTGTTAAATCCAATGTATCAGTTTTAAAACGACTTTTTGGTCGTTCTATATATATCTTGTGTTATTGATCTATGAAGTAACACGCCCCGGACCTTTATTCCGCTGCGACCCAATTTGAGGGTGTTACATATTGCTTGTTCAAATTGTGAATTGGTTAAACATATAACTCGGATCTAAACATTTTTGAAAGTAAAGTTTTAAAACGTAAAACAAACGTGTAAACTATTCAACCTCCCTTCTAGTTTCCACACTAGTTTTGCAGCTAGTGTCATATATGAGTCAAAACAGAAGCAACTTTAGAACTTGGAACCCAAATTAGCTGTTGTTATTTAGGTAATTTTTCTAGGCTTTTTTACTTTGTTGAAGTGACGATAAGCAAATAACTGCGTTTAAGGGTAAAACAATGCGTTATTGACCATAAAAATGATGCATTTTGAGGTTTGAATTGGACCGTTTAAGACTGGAGTCGTATCAAACAAGCCGATCCTCTGTACATATAATTTGGATGGTAATTGCTTGGCTATGATGATCCGGTCATCCGACGAGTCGTGATTCTGGCACGACAAGAAAAACCTTTGGCTAAAGTTTGCAAACGTATTTTTGCGGCCAACACGATAATTAGCCGTCGGCTCGACTCGACATGTAAACAGTGTCGGCTAAAGCCGCGGCTCCACAGTGCACCCAAGCCGACCACTCCATCAAGCCGAACCCTATGATTGGCGGCTTCACAACAGTGTCGGCCCAAACCCTCTTGAACAAATGTTATATAGTATAATTTTAGTAAACCGAATGAATAGAATGAAAATTCTTTACATCATGCACGTTTTTAAAAAAAACTTTAAAATATTTTGCATAGGGTGTGGTTATCTGGACCCTCCTTAATTTTTTCGGTTTTATTTTTATTTTTTTTAGTTCATTTTATTTTTATAATTTTGTTTGTGTTATAAAACTGTAAAACGGAAAGTGCGGGACAAAAATTATAAAGTTTTATAAGTAAAAAGTATTAAACCATCAAAAAAATACCGATAAAGGCTAGAAAACACTCTATTGCAGTGTAAACTGGAGAAAAAAAAGAAAGTATTAATAATACTTTTTATACTTTTAGAGTTAGGAGGGGGGGTTCCTAACATAAACCATTGTATACTAACCTTTGTAAATATCGATACGAAAATCGAGCGCTCTTTAAAAATTCTAAACTTTTCCTTTGGCGGTCATTTGTTTTAAATCTAAAATCTAATAATTGGCACATGTATTTTAGATATCCCCAAATTCATTTAACCCCAACAACCCCAATTCACAAATAAACAAGTTTACAAATAGCGTGAATCGTGACGTAGCGGCATAGCCAAGCCTCAAGTATTAGCGTGAGGCGTTGCGTCATAGCGTTTTTAAGGCGTGACTCGAAGCGGCAAAAAATATTTATTGAGTGGTCAATAGTAGTAAGCTACTAGGCTTAAAATTAAGTTATAGAGTTACTAAGCCCGAATCTCATGCAACCCAAATTATAAATACTTGTAAATAAGCTCAAGTCTAATAAATATCTTTAAAAAATTCAAAAAAAATAAATTTCTTAAAAGCTTCAAAAAAAGGCTCCATGCCTTGCGCTATAGCGCACTATATCACGCCTTATCACGCTTTATTGCACGCCATGCCTAAAGACGACGCCTTGGCCTGTTTCGTAACGTGGAGGCTACGCATCGCGCTATGGCGCCGCTATAGCGCCGCTATTTAGAACCCTGCAAATAAATCTCCGATGATAACAATGAGCTTCGCTGTCGACATACTCACCGTCACTATGCTATTACACACTGCTTACTCCACCATCTAATGTAACCCATCAATTATAATTAGTCAAAACCTTAATTTTTATAGAATATATCTATGTTAGACGAATAAGTGGCCCAAGCCCGATTATGGGCTTATGGTCCATTAGGGTTAGGTTTGATGTTGCTTATTTACAAAGCTATCTATTTATTATAAATAGATATGCCATCTCTTATGTAATTCATTCAATCAATACAATATCTATCACATTACATGGTATCAGGCCTTCACAGCCGATCCCCAAAACCCTAAATCATCAAACCTCACCTCGATTTAACAGTCGAACTCATCACTCTGCCATGACAAACTCGAATCACCACCACCCCCGCAGGCACATTACATTTGGTTGAAAATAACTCTACGCGGTACTATAACATAATTAGTCTTGTACCCGAAAAACTCGAGTCTTCAGGAATGAACTACTCTACATGGAGTTTACTGGAGTTACTTTTTCAAAGGGCACTGCAGTAACTTTAACGTGCTAAACCACATCGATGGATCGACGTCCACATCTGATCTACCAACCGACGAATGGATCATGGCTGACTCTATCGTAAAATCATGGATCTTTCTTACCCTTTCTCCAATGCTTCGGAAAAGGATGATCAGCACCAACCCTGCTTCGGCTAAAGCCGCCTGGGACACCATCGAAACTGTCTTCCAAGAAAAGAAAAGGACACGTACCGTTGCTTTAAAAGGTGAACTACGTGTCATACAAATGGGCAACGACACACCAGACGCCTACTTTTCCAAGACTGATTCCATTATCACTCTTCTTACTGACCTTGGCTCGACCATGGATGATGACGATATTATCACCTATGCCATCAACGGCCTAAGCGAAAAATACGGAAGCCTTGATCAAATAATTGCTCACAAAGATCCCTTTCCTGACCTAGCAACTGTTCGCACCATGGTCACGACTGAGGAGATGCACCTCCGGTCTAAGCAACCGATACTCTCTACCTCTACTACATCAAGCTCACCACAAGTACTTCTTGCTACATCCCAACCACGGATTCAAGACAACCGAAACAATCATGATCGCGATGCCCGTAATGAGAACAAGACTGAGATCTACCGCAACTTTGGCCGAGGTTATTGCCGCTGGGGGACGAATTGTCGTTTCATTCATGCCTCTCCAAAAGGCACCAACAACCCACGCCCAAACTCATCTCAACATAATACTCGCTCCATGCAACAAGGGCCTGGACACACTGGTCTTAATTCAGCCCGCCAACAACACCTTCTATCCCTCATTCAGGCCCAACAAAACCTATTGGCCCAGTATGGCTTGTCCATTTCGCAGGGACAGCAACCAGTTCAACATAACAACACAATGGGCTTAAGGCCCAATGCCCCTCCAGGATTTCAGCAAACACAACCACACCAGCCCACGTTCGGGTTCAATGGCCACCAGCAGGCCCTCTACTCGGCTGCTGTACAAAACCAATCTGCCTCCTCGGGTTCGACTAGTCAAGAGACACAACTGCCACATGCTTTTAATACTTTGACCTTACAGGATCCGGCTAACTCAAATTGGAACATGGATACTGGTGCGTCATCTCACCTTAACTCTTCAGTTAATAATCTTAGTACTATTTTTAATTCTCGCATATATCCATCTGTTCTTGTTGGTGACGGGAAATCTATTCCTGTCACCAACACGGGCCATAGCACGCTACCAACTCCCTACCGTACACTTCACTTAAATAATGTTCTCATTACACCCAATATTGTCAAAAACTTAATTTCTGTACGTCAATTCGTTCGTGAAAATAAATGTACAATTGAATTTGACGAGTTTGGTTTTTCTGTAAAGGATTTCTGGACCCGTCAAATTCTCCTCAGATGTGACAGCACGGGTGACCTTTATCCAGTCACGTCTCCGTCGTACCCTCAAGCTTTTCTGGTTGGACAGCAAACGTGGCACCAACGACTTGGTCATCCGGGAAGTGAAGTGCTACGTTCGTTAGTTTCTAATAATTTAATTTCATGTAATAAGACACAGTCTTCCGTGCTTTGCCATGCTTGTCAGCTTGGCAAACACGTGAGGCTTCCTTTCTCACTTTCAGAAACTATTGTTAAGGCTCCTTTTGATATTATCCATTCTGATTTATAGACATCTCCTGTTACTAGTGTTTCGGGTATTAAATATTATGTCTTGTTTCTTGATCATTTCTCACATTACTTATGGGTGTACCCTTTACGACATAAGTCGGATGTGTTGTCCAAATATATTAACTTCTGGCTATTTTAATTTACCATTTTAATGTGACATTATAGTCCTTTGCAATGTATCATGAGGTAGTTTGACAATACTCCCATTCACCAACTAATTGTGACCAATGGTATTTCCATTCTCTTTCTCTTGTCCCAAGACGTCACAACCAAATGGTAAAATCTGAAACGAATGATACGCACCATCAACAACATGATTCGTACTTTACTTTTCCTAAGCTCACCTGCCAACTACATTTTGGGGTGAATGCTCTTCCACATGGCCCGCCAACCTCTTGAACACTTACCATCCACCGTCATCACATGAAAATTACCTCACACTCTTCTCACACAGATCGCCTTTTAAAACTACATCCGAACTTATGTCGATCCTTTGGGTTTTTTGGTTTGCCTTGCCTATCCTCATCTTCACAACAAATCACCAAACTTGAATTCCACGGCTAACACCCTCAATTTTTCTGGATATCCGACAAATTCACCCCGGATAAACGATGCCTAGAATTAACCCTGAACAAAAGTCCATCTTATCCCGTCATGTAACATTTGATGAGACAGTTTTAGCCCCAAGGATCTAAGACTCCTCATGAATTCACCCTCGTACCACATTTTTGACACTTCGCCCAACATCATACTCAACAACCCATATCTCCCATATCCAAACTCACTTCAGCATCACCACTTCCCACCACCACTATCACATCTATTTTTGCCACTAACCATCCACCACGAAGCCCACTCCAACCGGCTCACCAAACACATGAGTCTAGCCCACTTCCCCACTCACCAAACATCCAGCCCACATCAAACGCATCCACTGAAACAACTATTCCTACACACAACCACAATAATCCCACCTCGACTCACCCCATGGTCACTCGCTTTCGTGTCGGTACTAATCGTCCCACTCAACGTTTTAACTTACACGTGTCCACCATATCACCTATTCCAAGTCCTCATCCAATTGGCCTTTCGTGCACCAATATGGTACGTTCTATGACTTGATGAATATACTGCTATTAATTAAAAAGAATACTGATTCTTGTGCCTCGGCCACACGGACGGCAACATTATTCGTTCTAGTGAATGTGTTTTTAGCATAAGTAATAACGCTGATGGTACCCTCAGTTCGTACAAGGGCTCGTCTTTTGCAAATGGTAGCACCAGACTTGGCAGGGTAATTGATGTGGATGAACCATTTAGTCCCTCGGTTGACAAACGGCAACTATTTGGACAGTTACTCCAGTCTAAGCCATTCTAGACATTGGCCGGTTCACCAGCTTGATGTCAAGAATGCCTTTTTACATGGATCGTTATCAGTGACCGTATACATGCACCAACCTCCTGGTTTCTGGGATCCGCAGCATCCAGATCATGTTCCTTCTCTAGAGATCACTTTATGGGCTTAAACAGCCCCTCTTCGGGCAATGGTTTCAGAGATTTCGCTTAAGCTCTCGGGTTGGGTTCATCATAGTCGTTGTGACTCTTCACGTCTTCATCTACAGACAGGGGCAATACACTTTCATAACTTTGCTTTATATGTTGATGATATTGTTTGGACGCATCTTCTTGCTGAATCAGTTTACAGCAGATTAACACTTCTCTTTATGCAGAGTTCTCCATGACTGATTTGGGCTCACTTACATTATTTCTTTTCTTGGGCATTTCTGTGACTCTGTAATGCTTCAGGGATTTTCTATCTCAACAAAAGTATAATCGACTGAGGTTCTTGATCGGTGCTGGATGCTTAATTGTAAACCGTGTCGTAACACCTGTTGACAACAGACTCTAAACTTTCTTCTGCAGCTGGTCGCCCTATTTCTGACTCTACATTAGACGCAGGCCCCCACCCCCCCCCACCCGCCTACCGGGCATTCATATCATCACCTTTACCCGACCTGACATTTCATATGCTGTTCACCAGGCTTGTCTCTTTATGCAATGACCCCCGAGAGCCCATCTCTCTGCTCTCAAGAGGATCTAATCGTATGTGCGTGGCACCTTGTCCTAGGATTACGTCTTTATATTCCTCTACACGTCAATCTTTTGTGGGCTTACTCAGATTCGATTGGGCAGTTGTCCCACTTACTCCGTCCGAATCACTTACCTCTGGTTATTGTGTTTTTCATGGCAACAATCATCTCGTCCTGTCATCGAAGAGCCAATTTTTACTCTCTCTTGATCTAGTGCAGAGGCTGAGTAAAATTTTGACCTCCGATAGTGAAGACAAAGATTACGCCATGGCCTTAAGAGACTTCAATAAATTTTTCAAAAGACGAGAAAGATTTGTAAGACAACCACACGATGAAAGAAAGTCATTCCAAAGAAATAAATATGACAAGAACGACAAAAGCGAAAGAAAATGCTTTAAATGTAGAGATCCAAATCATCTCATTGGAGAATGCCCAAAACTATCAAAAAACCATAATCAAAGAGCCTACGTCGGAGGATTATGGAGTGATAGCGACGAAGAAGGAGAAGAAAAGACTAAGAATGAAATATGTCTTATGGCTAAAGCATCCAATGAGGTATCTTCCAAAACCGAATTCTTTAGTGACGACATATCATCATTAGATGAAAAATACTTAGATAGTGAATATAATTGATTATGCAAAATATGTCTAAAAGTCATGGCTAAAAATAAATCACTAAAACTTATTAAAAATCGATTAGAAAATGAAGTACTCGAACTAAAATATAAACTATCTAAATTAGAAAAAGGTAAAGAGGTTAATGAAGAATGTAAAATATATCAAAACCTCAAGTTTGAAAATGAAAAGTTTAAGGAAGAAATTTATAAGCTTAATCAATTTAATAATAGTAGTCATTCACTTAAGAAAATAATTAGTTTTCAAAAACCATCCGGAGATAAATCCGGTCTAGGATTTAATTTTACCAAAGGATCAACAAGTGAGACTAAACAAAAAAAAAATTGTGAAGTCACAAGATATTAAACCTAAAGGAAAATTAGTTGAATCAAATTCAAGCCCAAGACCAGAATTTATACTTATAAACAATACTAAAATTCTCATTGCAAGCGATGATGAAGTAAAACGTTTTTATAAACCTTCTTTAAAACCCGGAGTCAGATTTACTAAACCCAAAATGAGGTCTAGAACTCCTCCTCCGGAAAGAACAAATAATCCTCACCCTCGGTCTAAAACACCACAACCGAAGAGAGATCAAAGTAGACAAAGTTACCTTAACACCAATCATTCAATGTGTAATTATTCACAACAACCAAACTTTTCTCCATGGGGAATGTATTCACCCTATACGTATCCGAATCAAATGCAACCTATGCAAAATATGTTCGGGACTAACAATTTTGGACCCATGAGACATTGGGGACCAAATGGTTGAGTCGTTATAACACTTAGGTTGAGTTATTTATGAACATTCTTTGGAATCCGACGAGTGGATTGAAGATCATATATTCTTATATTCTATGATGGGATTACCAAAACATTTCACTGTCAAAGCTTGTTCACTTGAAGATGTTGAAGAAAACACGTTGTTGGCAAAGGTATGTCTTCTTTCCAAATTTCTTATAATATAGATTATGTGCAAAGTGCTAAATGATTATGTATCATTATACTACAAGTAGTATTTGCTAAACAAAAGAGTTATAATAGAAAATAGTGTAGTCACTAGTAATGCATTTGTTGGTTGTCTAGAATTAAGTGAAAAGCAAGAAATTGTTCATTATGAACTTTTCTCTCACGTAGTGGAATTAGGATTTTCTACGTACCACTATAAAATGGAAATCTTCTATGTCCACATATAGTGAACTCACGTAGATGAAGAAAAGTGAGTTAGTGGGTAGTAATTAACATAGAAGTAGAATTAGTTTTACACCATACTCAAGCGCCGAAAAGGCATGACATCAAAACACTATGGATGAAACAAACTCTCTTCGACTACGACATCCGCCTCGACTACATGTCTACAATGAACTATGTCTATGGAAACCGTCTTATCGAGCTTTGACTCCATTTTTTATTTTATCGTCACATATTAATCATCTCTCTCGCCTCGCAAACACTCTAAATCGTGACAATTAATTATTTCATCCGAAGTAACTAATCTATTCAATTAACAAGAAGTTTATTGAAAACGTCATTAAATCTTTGTTAAATCCTCCCTCGGCTTGACAACTTGATTATCTCATCCAAAATAATCAAAGTATTTTTAATTAGCGAAAGGTTAATTAAAATATCAATCAAATTTCGTCAATCATCTCTAAACCTTTTCTCGGTCTAAATTTCTTGACAAACCTAAATATTTCATTAGAAATTATTTAAGTTCATTTAATTAAACGAAAAATTAATTAAATGTGTCGGGTATTTTCTTTTCATCTTTAACGTTATTTTTCGACAACTAGATTATCTTAAATAATATTACTAGTAGCTCCTGACGTATTTTGATGATTGTATATTGACAAAACTAATCAAAATCGCAAAACTAAGAAAATATTGGTCGTGAGATAGGTGACCCCCTTATCTCTAAGGGGACCGGCCTTGTTAAAAGGGTCAGTCCCTTTATCACTAAGGGGGTCGGCCACTTTAATTCGCCAAACAACCTTTTCTTCTGCAAAATTCATTACCAAACACTCCATTTTAACTTTTCTCTTCCCCTGCTACTGCTATGACGAACACACACACCAAACCATTAAAATTCAAACCTCCAAACACCTAATCGATCAAAATTTGCAAGGGGTAAACACCAACAACTTGATTGACAACATCTATTGTAAGATTTTCCATACCTTTCTCTTTCAATTTCATCCAATTTTGTTCTTAATCAAGATTGAGTATTTTTCATTTTTTTGTGTCCTTTATATTCTTGTAATTAGGTCTAGGAAATTCATAACTACAATGATTCCCATAGTAATAGGAATTCAAAAATTTCCAATAGGATTGAACCTCAAAAAAAAATTGGGTTGAAATTTTCATAAGAATATATATATTTTTTCAATTTTTTTAAAAGGAAAATTTCAAAACAAAAACACGTTAAAATGATCATATATTGATTATCGAAACATACATATCTCAATATATATTTTTTGACATCATTAGTCAAGGTTTTCAAAAAATAAAGGGGTGTTTGGATCATTTCCTAGGATCATGGTCTAGAGTCGAAATGACCATCACTACATTTTTGTCACGTGTATAGACACATAACGAACTTGTATTAGTCATCAAGATATATAATTCATATATATATTGATGTATTAAAAAAATTCCTAAAATAAGGGGGCGTTTGGTTTAACATTTCAAATTATAGTCTTGAGTCAAAATAAACTTTATTTCATTTTTGTTAAGTCACATATAATGAACTCATATTAGTCGACGAAATATACAACTTAATGTATATTTTTCGACAATCTTAGTCAAGTCTTGTGTTAATAAAGGAGCGTTTGGATCATTTCCTAGAAATTTAATCTAAGATCGAAATAATCCACACTCTACTTATTAAATCACAATACTTGACAAGATTACACTAGATGTCGAAATATATAGTTCAATATATATTTCTCGACACTATAGATCGAATCAAAATTAAACTAGGGAACGTTTGGATTACTTCCTAGGTTTTTATTTTTAGAGTCAAAGTAATCTTTGTTCCACATATGTTGTTTTTAAAACGTCAATTTTTGTTATACATCTCTTTTGAAGTAATATTCTATTTTGTTGTTGTCTTGTTTAGGTGATAAACATGCCTCGAGCAATTGTTGGTGATACCTCCCGTACTAAATCATATATCCCTAAAGTATCCAAAATACCCGGTTTTCTCCAGTTCTTGCTCAATTCTATAAACACATTGAAAACCGTTGCATTCACAAGGGCTGAGTCGTGGATCAACTCTATTACAAATCCAACAGCATTGAGCGATTGTTAACCAACGTTCGCTTCAATCGCCTTTTAGAGATCAATGAGCCAATCGTTCCTCGATTCATTATAGACTTTTATAGTCAAGTCAAAGTCCAAACCGATGAGTACGGTTATCTTCTAATCTCATTCATGATCCAACATGAATTCATCACTCTCTCACTCGCATAATTCGGTCAAATTCTCAGAATCCCATATAATGGTCAAGCCGTCTTCACGAATGAATGGGATCTTGCATCTCTTGCATATTCCCAAGAGACTGAGGGACCATATCATAGCGATCTTCCTACTCCTGATGATATTTGTCGATTTCTTCAATTAGACCGTGAGTTAAACCGCACCATCAAAAGCCAAAATGTCTCTCTCACTCCTAATCAAATTCTTACCAAAGAATTAAGACAAGACATGAAGCGTTGGGAAGAACTCATTCGTGAGAATGTGTTTGGACTAGGAGGCCACCGGGACCATCTTCCGGCTAGTCTCGCTCACATGTTGTATTGTATTGTTGTCGAAGAACAATATAATCTTGCTTATTTATTTGTCAAACGAATTGAATGTGCTCGGGCTACTCCAAATGCCAATCTTCTTTATGGCATGTTCTTGAATCGTCTTTTTGATACATCATGGAACATGATCCTTATCTAGACAACAGCATTTACAATGTTGTTGATCGAGTAATGCGTCTACTTGCTCTAAAACAAACTCGCAAACCTCGAAGTAATCGTGGAAAGCCAAAAGCTCGACACTCCGTATCATCATCGTCCGCCTATCATTATGGATCTTCATCTCACCATGTAGATGACGACGAAGATGATGATGATTCTTGTGCTAGTACCTCATCTCCTATCACTTATCTTAACTCCCTCTCACCACTCAATTATGAAAAATATGACATTCTCACTTCTTCTCAACAAAATGATGATCTTCTTTTCGAGTGACAAACCGACTTGCTCAATCAAATGTAATAAATCCATGAGGAAGTTAGAGGTGGATTCAAATCATTGGTAAGGCATTGCGAGGAGTCTTCTAAAAGAAAAAGAAATTAAGATGTTGAATGATGATTAGCCCGGTAGCATAATTTGTTTAGGACTTTGTGTGAACTTATGTTTATATTTAATTACTTGTCTGATGACAACCCAACTTAGTCGGAAAAAACTTGAACTTGTTTAGCTTGCTTAGGACCTCTAATCATTATGCATTATTAGTATGCTCTTATATTTATGCATCCTTGTTTTATATACTTCTACTAGTTGCATGCATATATGATATATTTGTTTCATACACATATGTATTCACATAGGACTTGCTGCAAATTGATCACCAAAACAAAACTTCTTACAAAATTTTTGGCCGTCTGAAAAGTATCAGATGGGCGGACCCCTTAGCTCATAAGGGCGGTCCCCTTATCAATAAGGGGGTCGGCACCATAAGTAATGGGTAGAAAGTTTACCCTCCGATTGGAATAAACAGTTAATGGGTAGGAAAGGAACGTTACCCTCCGATCCAAATCATACAGCATGGGTAGGAACGTTACCCTCCGATCCAACAACACATAAACATTTAGCACATATCATATAATAGCCATATAAATGTCCATGCATCAATTAAACCACATAATCATAACAATTAAAACATTTCAAAACCATTTTCATCATTTCCATCCCAATTTAAAACGATGTAAAAAGAGGGACTATGAAAACTCACACTGTTATGCTCAACAGCAAGCTTCCTAAATTTCTATAGCACATAACTACCACAATAAAATATAATATGGTTACAGCGACTAAGCCAATATGTAAAGCTCCATGGAACATTCTATGATGGATGTCTAAGGGGTTTACATAACTCTATGGGTCACCCCGACACCATGCCTGACCTTAACCATTCATTTACTCATAAGTCCACTTAACTACATCTTACCCGAAAACACAGAATTTTAGTGGCACTTTTCTAATTTCAACCCTTATCTACGAACCTAATAAATTCTCAAATAAATCACCTATGTACACTTTGGTGTTTACTAACTACCACATATTCCCCAAAAGCTATTCACATGTGCAAATGCCTCAAATAAATTCCCAACTCAAAAGTACCCAAATTCGGATCTGAATGCGCACTAAAATGTTTGACCTCGCTAACCATACTTTAACAACTAATCAGAAGCTAAATTTTGGGGTGAAGTTAATAGACATATAGAACTTGAATTTTGTGGTTTGTCTAACCTTAATTCGAATTTTAAATAGGGGTTTTACCTCTCTAATTCTGACCCAAATCTGACCCGTATATACTATTTTGACAACTTTTCTAGCAACGACCATTTGACTAACTTCCCTACCTCAAAACCATTCAAGGCTGGACTTTTTGAAAACTAGACTCTCTGAACTACAACTTAGGCATAAGATTCACCTCTTAACTCGAAAACTATTTTTCACAGCACGATCACAAATAAAATCACATAGATTACAAATATAACACATATAAACACTTAGCCAACTCTAAAGTATGACTAACCTGCTCAAATCACGGGTGTCACAGTATCCCCTCCTTAAGGAAATCTCATCTCAAGATTTAACACAACACGATCAACAAATAACTGAGGATACTTGATTGTTGATTTTAAACACACAAAAATATATAATATAAAATATTCCAAAAGGGCAATTAAGAACTTTCCTTAAGTTTCCCTTAAGAAAAGCTCACTCTAAAAGATATATATAATATATAATATACGTATATTTTCCGAAAAGTATGATTTCCCGGGTCGTTTTCCCAAATTGAAACCTCGCTTGAAATTGGATATTGATTTGAATGGGTTCGAAGATTGATTGGGTTTTCTATAACTACTAATTAAAAGCATAATTAAAAATTTTGTTATCATCACAAAAAAATGGGTGATGTTGATTGATTGTAATATTGCCTAATAATGTTATTAATATTTTTTTGACCTCTGTCGTTTTTGCAATCACAAAATGTAAAAACGTTCAATGTAAAATTAAACGTAAAACAAGTAATTAGTAGTAAATTTTCATTTCGAAAATTTAATCAGTAAAGGGTATGAATAAATAAATGCTTAATGCATTTTATGATCAAATGAATTTTTATTCAACCTCATATTTTTTATAAAATGTTACAAACATTTTTATAACTTTTACAAAACATTTTTTACATTTAAAAGAAATGTTTTATTCAAAATAAATATTTTGAATTCAAATTTTCTACCCAAAAACGGCTAGAAATGTTTCAGAAAACACCTCCCTTGAAAAAGTCAAAAAGGGAGCGTCTGAGCCTGGGCGGCCACCTTAAATATAAGGGCGGCCCCCTTAGTGATAAGGGGGCCGGCCATAGAGCTAAGGGGGCCGGCCACGCCAAAACGCTCCCATCTTTGCCTATAGATAGCAGACTGTTCCCCACTGATTTTCTCACCTTTTACACTTATTATTTTATGTCTAAAATCAGTCTACACATCACCTACAATCCTTTGATCGTTTAATCTTAAGCTTTTGTTTCTAAGTGATTCAAGCTTAATTCCTCAAGTGCAAGAGAAGAATACTTCTTATCATCAAGTTAAGAAGTATTGTAGTTTTGTTTTTGTTATTGTGAAGTTGTATTATATCTTGTAAATCATTTGTGTATATTGTAAAGGTATGTATTGTTGTTGTGGTATTTAGGTAGATTGTGGTGATCATTAAAAGTATAGCTAGATCGTGGTGATCATAGTATGTAGTGTTAGATTGGTGTGATTGTGGTAGTGTCTAGGTGAAGTAAAGTAAAGTGTGAAGCGTAGTGAAGTTGTGAAGTGAAGTGAAGTGAAGTAGTGAAGTAAAGAGAAGTTGTGAAGTGAAGTGTAGTTGTGAATTGTTATGAAGTAGTGCATTTAGTATTTTAGTCCTCAAAATACAAAAGTTGTGATAGATTAGTTCTAGATAGGATTAGAACTCGACGTTTGGCTTAGTGTCAGAAATCGGTCTAAGCTTAGTTGTGTACGGTTTTCTCCGCCTAAAGGGAGTTTGTTGACATAGTGAAGAGAACTCTCGAGTTTGGTGCTCGAGGAGTGGAGTAGGGCGAAGAGGTGCTTCATTACCGAACCACTATAAATTCTTGTGTTGTGGTTTGATCTTTCTAACTCTTATCTCTTGTCTTTCATATTACTCTCTCCGTCCCACATTAAATGTCCACAATGATTTTTTAAGTCTTTTTTCTACAACTTTAACTTTAAATATTTTTGTTCGTGTTATATAATACTTGATGTAAGATATATGAATGGATTAAGTTTTTAAATGTCTTTTCATTTGTATAATTTTCATTAAGTATTATATAAAATGAACAAATATATTTAAGGTCAAAGTTGAAGAAAAAAGACTTAAAAAAGTCATAGTAGACACTTAATATGGGATGGAGGTAGTATTTATTTACTTACTTGTATTGTTCATATTGTGCACATATTGAGATCACATAAAGTTGAATCTAAGTTTTTAAAAACAAACTATATATCAAATTAAAAAGCGATAAACTATTCAACCCCCCTTCTAGTTTTCCACAAAGTTTACCATCACAAAAAAAGTTTACCATCACATTATACTATATAACATTTGTTGAAGTTGAGTTTTTGGGTCGGTACTGTTTCAAAGCCGCCGGGTGGAAATGTGGGTGGAGGGAGTATGACGACTTTGGTGCATGGGGAGCCGCAGCTCGAGCCAGCATTGTTTAAATGTCGAGCCGAACCGAGCGTCTACTTTGAGGATTGAAAAATTCAGGTTCATGGTTCCCCTTGGTTTGTTAGTAGGTTTTCATTAGTTGTCACTTAATTTTTAGGGTTGGTGCCATTCGGTTAACATGCTTCATTGCTTGTTATACATCTGTTCCCCATTATTGATTCCATAAGCATTTCATTGCAACTGCGTTAACCATTTCAAGACCGTGTCTCTAAATCCTTTCTCTAAATACACGTGCACTGGTTCTTTAATGTAGTTGCTTTAGATATGAAAGAGTGGTGATAGTTTAGTGTTTTGTTGTTTTAGTAATCTATGTTGAGGTTTCATTGCTATCAGATTCGTTATTACATGGTATTTTGGTTTCTTTTTTTTATATGTGGACATATATTTATATTTGTGTTTGTTTAAGATTTATGATAACTCTCGTATATGATCATAAGTTGTGATATTATATAGCTTGCTACAGGTTGTGGTGACCTTTTAGGCTTTCGATGTTTCAAGAATCCATGGTGAGGCTTTATTGCTATTAGGCTCGTTAATGCATGGTATTTTCGTTTCTTTCTTTTAGTTTATAAATTTGTGGATATGTGTTTGTGTTTATTTAAGCTTTGTGATAAGTATGATATTTGATCCTAAGTTGTGATTTTATATGGCTTGCTACAGGTTGTATTTAATTTGATTTATGGACTTGTATTTGTGTTTGCTTAAGCTTAGATCTTCTAATTTGTAATTCTTAAAGTTGTGTTTTATTTGGATGTGATGATGTTTTAAGTTTTGCTTTGTTGGGCTGTAAAAAATGGTATGATGGTTGGGTGTGAGCTTAGTTGTATGATCATGAGTGTTGTAACTAATATTTTGTCTGGTGTTGTATGTCTTCTAAATTAGTTGTATGATCATATGTGTTGTTTTGCTATGCAAAATGGATGGATCGTTGACTGCGAAATTGATTCGCCTCAGCTTATAGCACCAAATAGGACATAACCTTATAGTGCATGTGAAATTAGCAACTATGACGACAATTTATACAAGGAATACCAAATCAACATGCATTTAAGGATGTTACAAAATTATAGCATCTGATGTGAGTATTTATTTGTATCTAAATGTCATATGTGTGTTGTGGTTTTTTGGCAAATCATAATCGTTTAGTGATGATATGAGTTGTTGATGTGTCGTCGTGTAGGTATTATTTATGTATCAAGTTTTACTATTTATTTTATGCTGACTATACCTAAAACAACACTTTCACAGGCAGTATACCCGATCAGATGTAGCTTCGTGGTAAGTAGGGTGTCGATCACTAAGAGCGAGAGCGTCAATTCCTAATTCTATACGTATTTTAGTTATCTAAGTTAAACCTAAAACTAATGCAAAAGGGGGGGTTTCAGCCTGAGAGACTGGCACGGTTTTGTGTATCTAACCTAAGGTTTTGATGACAAGTAAAGCAATAAACACACACAAGAAGATAAACAAACAATAGAGGAATGGTCAAAAACTAATGTAAGGAAAACATATCAACCATGAATAATCTGATAAAACATTGGTTTGTTTATTAGTGCAATGATTGACTTATCACGAAGGGCATATCATTCTTAGACTTAGGCGGTACTTCTTCCTAAGACCTAGACACGTTATTTCTGTCGCAATTAGACGCATCCGCATAAAATTAGCATTTGTTAATTATAATCTATCTTAGGAAATTAATAATGGTGCTCTCACTAAACCCTAGCTCATCGAGACTTTACCCACTTACTGCTTAACGACTCTTTATATACTAGTAGTCCACTGTCCGAGTCCTTACCAATGAAATAAGAACGTACTCGTTGATACCAAGGTCACCTTATGGCTCAACTAAGCTCACTAAACTAAAGGCAAAGATAGGTCAATATTTGTGATCCTATGATTCTAGATATATAATTTGCAATATGGAGAGCTATCCCGGACTCTTAGCCTACGCCCAAACAACACCAAAGTTGCAGCGCATTAAATATGTAGGACTAGAACCATTTGAATGATAGGTTGCATACTTAAGCATGCAAACGAATATAAATTGATAAACATAAACAACAATCAACGATAAATTAAGCAATCAAGAAAAACAAACCAAATATTAGATCTTCATAAACATGGCTGATACCTAAAGGTATCAGCCGATAGTCATTGTAAAAATACACATGGTTTGATATATGAACGATTAAAATAAAGAAACCTTAATCGAACGCGTATTCGGTTGTGCAAAGATTATAAGAGTTTTCCTATGATTTTGAGGCTCTTTTATGACCTTCTAGGCTCCTTTATTCGTCTCTTGGTCGACTTGGTGGTTTAGGGATTCATTTGCATACCTAAAACTAAGTTTATGATCGTCTATTTATAGAGTCTGGAAACTCATCGATACGCTGTATCGAGCAACGTGAGATACGACGTATTGGGGATTTCTTGAAGTAAGGATCACGTTTGATATCTTCCATAATATTTTATTACTATATTGTGAATACGGCGTATTGATGTCTCCTGGATACGGCGTATTGGGTCTCCAATCCTTCGTGGTTATTTGTGAAGTGTAGGCACGGATACGCCGTATCTTCTTGATGGATACGGCGTATTGATGTAAAATCAGTTGGTTCTTCTTCGTTGACCAAAGTATTATATACGGCGTATCGTTTATGTGGATACGGCGTATTCTTCAAAGTCAGGCAATGGCCTTTTGATTCGTCAAAGTCTTGGATACGTCGTATAGGTCTAGAATAATACGGCGTATTTGCTGTCAGATCAGTAGACTTTCTCGAACTCTTTGTTTATGCTCCAAAATGCGTGCCTTTTAGCATAACTTCACCAAGTACTCCATAATTACTGCAATTCTCAAATACAAACGATTAAGTAACAATTCTTTGCAATAATCATACAAAAACGGGTAATATTCATGGGATAAATGATGCTATAAATTAGACGTTATTTGATGTCATCAAATATCCCCCCACTTGAATCCTACTTGTCCTCAAGTAGCCTTTAGAAGTTTATAAAAATGTATCCCTAAGGATATTTTCTGTTAAAGCATTTATTTGATCTATTACAAGTACACAACCAAACACCTCACGAAATAGGAAGATGAAAACACTCAAATCACTCAACTAATCTATGTGGTAACATGTAACTAATTCGCTCAATTGCTCGGTCGTGACGAGTATTCTATCATAAGCTTGGCAAGGATACACATCTCCACCACTAAAGCTAAGGAGTAACAAGTTTATAAAGGTAAATATAGGTTTTTGTATGGAAAGGCTTACGGTTGATCATTCTACAATCTTTCACCAGAAGTACCACTCCAACAAGGCAGCTGAAGCACACATACATGGCCGTAACGACGGAATAGACATGTAGACACATGTGACTGCTCACTCCCACCTCGAATAAGCTAAAGAGTAGGAATAGTAGAGTAATATAGGGTATGGATCTTCTAACTTTCACCAATAGTAATAAACCAACAAGGCAGCTGAGACATGCATACATGGTCGTAACGACAGGATATACATGCACGCTCAATCGCATCCTCATTCGCGTAAAACCCATGGTTAATGATTAGGAAAGAGAAATAAATTATTGTTAAATAAAAATTACGAAACAAATAGATTAAGTCTAAAATACAAGTTGCTAGACACTTTTTCCCGACCGTTACCATGATAAAGACACAACTATTTACAACGTCTTGATCATAGATCAAAAACAACAACCTAAGTTGGCATTCCCTCCCATACTTTACATACTTTACAAGGCAAGTGGCGATATCTTCCACTTTAAACAATACTCTACAACGTTGATTTGTATCAACGAATAATCGATCCTTCATGTAATTCCTTCGGTAGTTGCGAAACGACTATCTTCAAACTTTTCCTTCTTTTTTTTTGCGATTTTTCTAATTTTTTTGATTTTTTTTGCTAACACTATACTACAAAACTCAGTGTAGTTTCACCATCTTCACGATCATAATAATTCCGGATAATTCCTTCAGCAATTCTTCGTTCTTCATTCGCACCATTAATTGCGATGGTAGTAAAAATACATGAGTTTTGACTATAATATACATTCCCATTTACGATGTGCAAATTTCTTTCAACCGTACCAAAATAGACACAAGACTCGGGAAATACAAACTTTACACTTTAAGCAACTAGCAACTGTAAAATAAACTTAATCTAACAGGGTAGGCTAAGGTGTAACGAAACAAATAATTGGTGTAGTTCCTAAAGGATTGGCTCTACGGGTTGTTCTAGGGGTATCATACTCTTAAAATAAGAGTAAACAAAGGGTTTATACGAGGGTTAACTAACCAATGTAGTTAGTTAATAAGCAACATGTAAAGGCGATTTGGGTGTAATCCTTAAATTTACCAATTTAAACAAGTTACTCCATCTAAATACATAGTACTCATTATTGCGGTCTCGAATAGATATACCAAGCCAAGTTCTAAAGTCTACTACATCACCGACACACTTATATTTTTGTGGAATATGGGTAAACACTTGGAAACGGATAGGTTAAATCCTCACAATATCTAACAAGGGTTATTGTGTGCGGGTTATGTATCAAGTAATTTCATAAAAGTATGCTTAAATTTTTTTTAATTTGAGGGCATTATTTAGCAAGATTGTGTTGAACAGCCGCCTTGAAGTTTCAAGACTCCAACACTTCAAGATCTCCAGATTTGTAAATTCTCCACCAATATTCGTCGATATTTCTTTCACGAGGTCCTGTGTAAATTCTCAGAAAACAAATGCAATTCTATCTCCGTGTATTCGTTTGGTTAGACTCGAAATAAATACCTAAAACTGTACAGGAAGTCGATACGCCGTATCCATTCCCCAGGATACGCCGTATTGATACCTGTATACGCTGTATTCATTTAATGAATACGTCGTATAGACTGTGCTGAAAATAAAGACTGGATAACGTCCAGATAGTCAATACGCCGTATCCATGGGGTTTGGATACGCCGTATAGACAGTCTGGGAAGACAGACTCGATAAAAATTGAAAATACATTCCGGGTTGTCTCCCGGCAAGCACTTTTGTTTACAGAAAAGTCTTTAAGTTAGACTTGCCCCAATTTAATCCCATCCTTATAAAACAATTTGGGGTCGAACGGGATGCCAAATGGCACATACAAATTCTTGAAAAGATTTATTAGCATCCCTTTGATAATATAATTACAAGTCATGATATTAAGATTTAATTTCATGATAAAAATTTCAGTTTTGAAAAATTTATTAGATGTATCATGACTTGTTTTCAAAAGTTTATTTGACCCATGTGCATAGGCACCAACATCCGTATTTATTACATTATTCCCCGAAGACTGTTTGATATCTATTTTATCATCATCATTGTCCTTACCCGATTTTAAATCATCAGGATAAATTACGTTGAAAGGAAATAGATCATTAAAGTATAAAACGTTTTGTTCCTCTTTATCACATTCGGACAATGATGTTTCATCATTTAAATCAAATTCATCGATATGTTGAGGACTTAAAGTGGGTTCAGTTAAAAAATATGATTTAGACGTTAGAGCATCATTGCAAACAATGGCTGGAAATTCATTCTCAAATTTTTTTAAGAAATCTAAATCATTTAAACAACTGACCTTAGGCTCGGTTGATGGAAACAAAGGCATATCGACTTTTTCATTATCATTTTCTGAATCCGTTTTCAAATCATTGGTAGAAATTATTTTATAAGAAAACGAGTTTTTGTCAAAAAATACCGTGTAATCTTCATCGTCGGATTCGTCATACGATATTCTAAAGGCAATTTTATTGTCGTTAAAGGAACTTACCGTGGGTTTCACAGGAGTGTGTTACTTCAGATGTTAACGCGTCATTAAAGACTATAGCTGGGAATTCAGTTTCAACAGATATGAGGTCGTGAACGTCTTCATCATACCCGATCTTACCATACGTAGCAGTTTCCTAGTTATACACCTTACCACACCTACGAGCTTTTTCTTCCTCAAGCCTGATGTATTATTCTATAGTAATGTTGGGGTCATCCATATTAACCTGTAATAAATTCACTAGGAAAGGAAACTGTCAAATAGCTTAATACACCGTATTCAGTAAACTAAATACGCCGTATTGATGATAGAGTCGAATACGCTGTATTGGTTTGAAAAAAAATTATACGCCGTATCCAATAAATTGAATATGCCGTATTGGTTTGAAATTTTTTTATAGCGTACTTTGAATAATGCAGAAAACACACAATATGCAAAAATATACAATGCAGGAAATCAAACACACAAAACAAACACACACAAATATGCAATTTAATCTAAACTAAACTAAATCTAAACTAAAACACTAATAAAAACAAGAATTAAACAACTTCACTCCCCGGCAGCGGCGCCAAAAACTTGATGTGTCGTTGTGTAGGTATTATTTATGTATCAAGTTTTACTATTTATTTTATGCCGACTATACCTAAAACAACACTTTTACGGGCAGTGTACCCGATCAGATGTAGCTTCGTGGTAAGTAGGGTGTCGATCACTAAGAGCGAGAGCGTTAATTCCTAATTCTATCAGTATTTTAGTTATCTAAGTTAAACCTAAAACTAATGCAAAAGGGGATTTCAGCCTGAGAGACTGACATGATTTTGTGTATCTAACCTAAGGTTTTGATTACAAGTAAAGCAATAAACACACACAAGAAGATAAATAAACGATAGAGGAACGGTCAAGAACTAATGTAAGGAAAACATATCAACCATGAATAATCCAATAAAATGTTGGTTTGTTTATTAGTACAATGATTGACTTATCTCGAAGGGCATATCATTCTTAGACTTAGGCGGTACTTCTTCCTAAGACCTAGACACGCTAATTCTGTCATAATTAGACGCATCCGCATAAAATAAGCATTTGTTGATTATAATCTATCTTAGGAGATTAATGATGGTGCTCTTACTAAACCCTAGCTCATCGAGACTTTACCCACTTACTGCTTAACGGCTCTTTATATACTAGTAGTCCATTGTCCGAGTCCTTACCAATGGAATAAGAACGTACTCGTTGATACCAAGGTCACCTTATAGCTCAACTAAGCTCACTAAACTAAAGGCAAGGATAGGTCAATATTTGTGATCCTATGATTCTAGATATATAAATTTCAATATGGAGAGCTATCCCGGACTCTTAGCCTACGCCCAAACAACATCGAAGTTGCAGCGCATTAAATATGTAGGACTAGACCCAGTTGAATGATAGGTCGCATACTTAAGCACGTAAACGAATATAAATTGATAAACATAAACAACAATCAACGATAAATTAAGCAATCAAGATAAACAAACCAAACATTAGATCTTCATAAACATGGCTGATACCTAAAGGTATCAGCCGATAGTCATTGTAAAAATACACACGGTTTGATATATGAATGATTAAAATAAAGAAACCTTAATCGAATGCATATTCGGTTGCGCGAAGATTACAAGAGTTTTCCTATGATCTTGAGGCTCTTTTCTGACCTTCTAGGCTTCTTTATTCGTCTCTTGGTCAACTTGGTGGTTTAGGGATTCACTTGCATACCTAAAACTGAGTTTAGGATCGTCTATTTATAGAGTCTGGAAACTCGTCGATACGCCGTATTGAGCAATGTGGGATACGGCGTATTGGGGATTTCTTGGAGTAAAGACCACGTTTGATATCTTCCAGAATATTTTATTCTTCATTGTGAATACGGCGTATTGATGTCTCCTGGATACGGCGTATTGGGTCTCTAATCCTTCGTGGTTATTTGTGAAGTGTAGGCACGGATATGCCGTATCTTCTTAATGGATACAACGTATTAATGTAAAATCAATTGGTTCTTCTTCGTTGACCAAAGTATTATATACGGCGTATTGTTGACGTGGATACGACGTAGTCTTCAAAGTTAAGCAATGGCCTTTTGATTCGTCAAAGTCTTGGATACGTCGTATAGGTCTAGAATAATACGGCGTATTTGCTGTTAGATCAGTAGACTTTCTTGAACTCTTCGTTTATGCTCCAAAATGCGTACCTTTTAGCATAACTTCACCAAGTACTCCATAATTACTGCAATTCTTAAATACAAACGATTAAGTAACAATTCTTTGCAATAATCATACAAAACGGGTAATATTCATGGGATAAATGATGCTATAAAATAGACGTTATTTGATGTCATCAGTTGTGTATAATCATAGGTGCTATAAGGTGTATTTTACTTGCATGTGGCGAAATGAAAGTGTTATTATATGCGTTCTTATATCTTTAAAGTTCCACAACTTTTCAATCGTCTTTAAAGTCCCGAAACTCAATAAGGTTGTTTTCTTATATATGAATTCACAATTTTAGGTTGCCATGTTGTTATTGTGGGAACTTTGTGTATGGTGCAAGCAAAAGTTTTCACCATACAAATTAGCGGCATCACAGGTACATATTTTACTTTTAACAATAACACTTTACGTTGTTAGGCATTAGTGTATGGTAGTACAATTTTTTGTATACTTTATACGGTGTTTTATAAATCTCATTTATATAGTACTTGTTTGGCTTTGATGCTTCAGTAACCCGCTTAGTATTCATTTTGTCATGCCAAAAAATGTAATGCATAAATATCCAACGTGTTTGTTCCCGATGTGATATCTGACCCTAGGCATAAATGTTCTTGGACCCTAGCCTTTAATAGATTGTTATCTTTTGTATTTAGGTTATCCAATAAATTATCAGTTGGGCGTACTAATTTTGGAGTGATGATGATGGAAGAAATTAATGTAAAAGTTTTCTATAATGCTTGGAGGGGGGTTACATTACAAAGTATATCCAAATTAATAGACCACATCCACAAGCCAAAGGAACAAGTTGGTTCTTTGGCGGTCCGTTTAGCATGCAAGTGTAGATTAAAGAATGGAAAGCCAAATTCATATACACTTGGTTTCCTTTCTCCTACTTATTGGGAAATGCTCGTATCATAATAAATTGAAAAAATAATTTTATGGCTTGAAATATGTGAGCCTTCGGGGTCACACGCTTATACATAGAGGTACCATGCATGTGACGTATATACCATATTCACGTTATATATAACCCTGTTTAACGAGATCGACTAACGGGCTACCAATTAACTAAGTTAGACTTAGTGTTATTGGACTAGACCAAACCAATATAGAAGCCCATAATAGGGTCCATATGGTCGACCAAGGGGAAGCAACAAATGGAAGGGAAAAAGTCTTGGGGCTATGTGTAACATTGGTTAAGGTTATTATAGGATGGGATTATCATTATCCCATAACATAACGAATTATTCTCCAAGTTTAGTCTCCCTCTCCTCTCATCCTATTGCTCGGCCGAACACCCTTAGAAAAATTAAGGTTTTGGGTTTTGATCTCTAACTCTTGGTTTTGTAAAGATCAAGTCTTGCTTGACGTATTATGGGTTATTGCATTAGCATCCACGCGGCATATAAGGACATGTAGTGTATACATTTCTTATCAAAACTTATTCAGATCAAATAGATCACGAGGATGCTGACAATATTTTGTTTGCAGTTGGTGCACCTCTTTTAACAGCTTCTTCTTTAGGGGTGTGACTTCTTCGACGTAGAGTCCTCACCAACGGTGTTAGGTATAGACGAATAAAATTAAGGTTCGTACATAGATGACTCATCAACACTAAATGAATAAATGGGAGACATAGGTGGAGGTTGCGATGAATAACCACCGGTATTTTATTGTGAAAAAACGAAAATATTTTGTAGTGGATACGTTTGCGGATCGTTGTGGTGGATACATATTTTGTTTCGGAGGTATGAGTGGTGGGTTTTGGTATGGTGTTCCGTAAACAAATGATGGGGCTCAAAAGTTTATTGTTGGTGTGTGATCGAAAAGATAATTTGAATCGGGTGTTTGAACGTTTGGTTGTCGACGTTGTTTTGGGATTTTATTTTCTAGAGAGTTTTGAGACATTTTTTATATGGACCACTTGATTGGTACTTTGTTCCACCATTCCACAAGACCTTTTAGTAAGCATAACAATTAATAAGCATAACAGTTAATAAGAATCATAGTTAATAAGCATAACATTATAATTAATCCAAAATCAAGTTTACCGTATAAAATCTAGCTTCATTATTGATTGCATCAAACAACATAGTAGTAGTTGATGTTAAATGGCATTTACTCTTTGAAATCACATTTTTTAACATTGACTATCCTTTTTATTAGATACTCCCTAATAAATTTTAGGCATGTGATGATGGGAACATATTTTTCATACAATAATTTTTTATTAAATACTTCACACAAATTGCTTAGCAAAACATCACATTGTGCTCTACCTGCAATATTAACATAAGAGAATTGAAATGAAAATTTAAAGACAAATGAAATAAAATAAGAACACTTTACCACTGAAATAGGCTATTGCCCAATGTTGTTGAGGTGTCTTCTTCAAATATTCATAAGCATTTTCATCTAATCTCTTTAACTGCTCCATTGCTCTATCAAAGTATGCCACAATGGTTGTAGACGTACATTTGCACACCAAGTCCTTGAACTGTTTACCTTTCCACTGAAGCTTCATATTCTCATGTAGATGTCTTACACATAACCTATGATCAGCACATGGGAATATTTTTGCAATTGCATGAATGATACCCTATCAGAAATCAAGGTAAAGTTAGTAATTATTAAGCACAATGAAAAAGTTTAAAGTGGTATTAAAAAGGTTTGCCTTTTGTCTATCACATATGAAGGTAAAATTAGACATGGGAGTCAAATCCAGATCATCCCCTAAGCATGTCAAAAACCAAGACCATGAACTTATGTCTTCCAGTTTCCACAATACCATATGCAAGTGGATATGTCCAATAATTTGCATCAATCCCAACAACTGTGAGTAACTCACTAGGGTACTGCCCCTTCATAAAACAACAATCCAGTCCAAGCAAGTCTTTTAACCCTACTTTAAACCTCTTATCTAAAGCTATAATACATACATATATCCTTTTGATTTGCCTTCTTGTCACACTTGAACTATAATCTCTTTCTACATCTATCTTGACAATGGTGTCCTCATTTATTCTTTGCAGCTCTAGAATAGAATCCCTTAAAAAGGAATATTGCTTAGTGAAATCACCTTTAACTTTCATGATTGACTTAGCCCTTCCCCTTTTCACCTTGCCTATGGTGATACCAAGTTAATATTTCTTATGTAGTTGCTCTTTTAGTGCTTTAACTGTTATATAAGGGTTTGGTTTAACTATTTTTTCAATCTCATTGGCAAACCAATTGTATGTAAGCAGATTCACTTCTCTTATTTGCACACAAGTGTGTTCATCTTTGAAGGTTTTCACTGTCCATGTGTCATTCTCTTTAAAGACATTCAATGACTAAGGGCATGTGTGTTGTCCTAAATCTATATCATATCTACATATCACAAATCATATAAATGAGATTAAGAAGGTTTTAGAGAGAGAAAGTTAGAGACTCAAGTAGAGATAAATGAAAGGAAGAGTTTTCTTGCAAATGAAGAGTTACAACACCAACCAACACCTTCTCCATGCTAAGGCGAGGGGTATTTATAGTAACCTTAGGAACTAGGGATGCCTAGGTTATGGATGGAAGGTCTGGGTTCGGCTTTGGTTGGGCTTAAGGCCCATAACACAAACAATATTAGATTAACTCATGAGCCTGAGTCCATTTCTAGCATATTACATTTGTTTACAAAGTTTCTAAAATGTAAAGACCCAACCTAATCTATTATGGACGTGACTTTCTTGTAGACCTTAAATATTTTAAGGCTAAAAATCTCCCTCAAACGAGCGGTCATTAAAATACATTGTCTTGATTCTTTTGCGACCTTGAGTCTTGGTCTTGAACTTTGTTGTAGTAGTGATCCGAGACGATATCAGAGTAAACACAAGAGAAAAGATAAGACTAATGAGTTGGTAACTAAATCCTAAAAGCCATGCACACGCATGAGAAAAGATAAGACCAAATCTTAGTATTTAAATAGAATGCAAACCGTAGGGTAGGGCATGGGAAAAAAACAAAGTTATTCATATTGTAACTCTTTGAATTTTCTTTGATAGAAAAAAAATAAAAAAACACCATCTTCCTCATTTGTTTTATTAACAACCCTCTTAATCTGTCACATTGAATTCACGCGATCGGATCAAGTGGTATCAAAGCCTCGTTCTACCTGTATGGTGCAAACTAAGTTGGGTTATAAGGCATCGAGAGAACCTATTACCATTTTGAAACAACATCGCCGACCACCACAGGCTAAAGAATCGATACTTTCAATGGCCAATGAAGATGATCAACCTCCTAGTCAAGATGCCCTCGCAACCAAGGTTGATAAACTCACGAAACAACTAGAATCCGTTATTGGTTGGATACAAGCATAACCGTCCAATCAACCTAAAGCTCGAGAAACACCCGCGAAAGAAAGATATGATGATGTTGTTACCGATGAAGAAGACGACGATACTAAAGGCGCATATATTTTAAAAGAACCATACCATGGTTCTCACCATCCATTCAAGGTTGAAGCAAGGATTGATATCCCAACGTATGATGGCACCGTCGACGCGAAAAAACTAGATTCATAGATTGACCAGTTAGAGACCTACTTTACCTTGTATGGGTTTCACAGCAAAGAAAAGGTGATATTTTCACGACTATAATTAACAAGTCATGCTTTGGCTTGGTGGAATTCCATGTTAAAAATCCTAGATGTAGAATTGAACTGGAAAGTATTTACTCATTTGTTACAACAAGAGTTCTATCCGATGGGGTATTCGCAAGATCGATGGACACGATGACAGACAACAATGAGGCCAAACTGTTCAAGAGTACACCACGGATTTTCGTCGATTAGCTGTGATGTTGGGAATTTCCATTAATAATGAAGACGTTTTCACAAAATATGTTGCTGGGTTACCACAACAGATTCAAACTAAAATGCGGCTTCATACAACAAAAAATATTTCGCAGGCAAGTAACATAGCGATGGCTGTCGAATTAAAGAATAAATCTAGCACTTAAAAGTTTGAAGAGAGCTTAAAGGGTGAAGGGTCTGCTCATGGACAGTCGAAGAAAGATTTCAAAAAGATAGGAGTGACGCAATCTCCAAACGCAAATAAATATTGTAGTAATTATAAGATTACAGGACACACATAAGAGAAATGCTAGAAAGTACATCCAGAGTTGTTCCCGAAGAAGTGGATAAAAGATGATCGAGGCGGGAGACGTACAACTGCTACTACCCATGTCAATGATGTAGTCGAATTGGAGTCGGTTCAAGAAGCAGATAAAAGTTTGTTCTTGACGACGAAACAAAAAGAAAAGGCGTCGAATATGAAAGGCAAACCTGATGAAAAAGAGGAGTTATTCACTCTCAATATCCAGGTTAAACAAGAAGTAATTGAAGCGATAGTCGATACGGGAAGTCAAAAGAATCTAATCTCAGCTAGTCTAGTGCAAAAACTAGGTTTAACCACCACTCCACATCCTAGTCCGTACTCCTTGGGTTGGATCCAGAAAGACATGGATACACAAGTCAACCAACAATGTAAGTTTTGTTTTGCCATCACAAACCAATATGTGGATGAAGTGACGTGTGAAGTTGTTCCGTTAGACATCTGCCATGTCATTTTTGGTAGCCTGTACCTTTGGGAACGTAATGCTGTATATTTTAGACGTGAAAAGAAATATCAGTTTGAAAAGGATGGGTAAAAGTATCTTGTTAAGAGAAGTACATGAAGTAGAAACATGGAGTTGATAACAGCGTGCCAAGCGCGTCAATTGGTGAATGCATCCCAAGTTTTGCTTCTCATACTTTTACGCCTAATAGCGTCGCAAATAAGGTATCTTCATTAACTCTTAGTTGTGGCTATATCAGTACTCAATTTGAAAATATTATAGCAGAATATCATGCACTTTTTAATGATGTTGTTGAAATGCCACCAAATCGAGTTATTAAGCATGACATCCAACTAGTAGCAGATTCCACTCTCCCCAATGTTGGTATGTATAGAAACTCAATTTTGGAAAATAATGAGATAAAATGGCAGGTTGAAGAGCTATCAAAATCAGGTGTCATTAGGCCAAGTAGCTCTCCATGTGGATCCCCCATTGTATTGGTTCCTAAGAAAGATGGCGGATGGCGTATGTGTGTTGACTACCGAGCACTTACCAAGATTACCATCAAGAATCGTTATCCTTTACCTAGGATTGACGACTTACTAGACCAATTGAAGAAAACTATTTATTTCACTAAACTTGACTTAAAGTTAGGTTACCACCAAGTTCGAATTCGTGAGGAAGACACATGGAAAACAGCTTTTCAAACCCGTTAGGGGTTGTATGAGTGGCGAGTGATGCCGTTCGGTCTTTGTAATGCGCCGGCTACCTTCATGCGATTAATGAACGATATCCTTCGTCCTCACATTGATGATTTTGTCATAGTGTACCTTGATGACATTCTCACATATATTTGTACATGGGAGGACCACCTCAAGCATGTACGAAAGGTTTTTCATCTACTCCAACAATAGCAACTTCGGTTAAATCGCAAGAAGTGTGAATTTGGTAAGAAAAACTCTACTTATCCTATTATTGTAGTTGTTAAATAGATGAATTACAGGTTGGTCCGGACAAAGTAAAAGCAATCATGAGCTGGCCTTGTCCACGCTCAATTACTGATGTTCGATGTTTCCTTGGAGCTTGTCAATATTTGCAAAAATTCATCCGCCATTTCTCGGTGTTGGCATCACCTTTGCACGCCACAATAAAACTGAACACCAAGTTTGAGTGGTCTAACAAACACAAGGAAACATTTCTATTATTAAAGAGAAAGATTAACGAAGCACCTGTACTCGCGTTACCGAATTTACAAAGACCATTTAAATTGGAAACTGTGCTTCTGGATATGCTATGGGGGCTGTTTTGTATCAAGAAGGAAGACTAATAACTTACCATTTAGAAATGTTCCAAGGGGCTCAAAAGAATTACCCGACATACGACAAAGAGTTGTTTGCATTGCACCAAGCAGTGAAGCATTGGCGTTGTTACCTGCTCGGAAAGGAGACTGTGGTTCATACCGACCATCAACCACTACAATACCTACAAATCCAAGTAAAGCTCCAACAAGCTCGTCATATGAAATGGATGACTTACTTGCAACAATTCAATTTAGTTTTCAAGTACAAAAAAGGGTCTCAAAACAAACTCGTGAATATGTTGTCTCGACCGCCTGTTATCATGCTTTATTTATCGGTGTTTATGCAGGTACATCCCTCAAGGCATGATGAATATGCCTCTGAGTATCCTAGTGATCCAAATTTTATGAATGTGATTAAAGAGATGGAATGTCACAAACCCACATAGTTTAATTAGAAAGGCAAACTACTTTACAAAGGTGGCTTATTATGTGTACTAAAAACAGCAGATAGGGTCCAATAGATGCGAGAAGTACATACTTCAAAGGTTGCTGGGCATTTTAGAGTAATTAAAACTCTACAAAACCTCCAGCGATATGTGTTTTGGCCACGGATGCACCAAGATGTAAACCGTTTCGTTAAAGGTTGCATATTGTGTAGTACGTCCAAACCTTCTAACCGAAAGGTGGGTTTATATACACCTCTGCCAATTCCATCTCATTCATAGGAAAGCATATCTATGGACTTTTTAGGAGGGCTTCCAAAGACTCTAAGAGGGAATGACTATCTATTTGTGATAGTCGATCGGTTTTCTAAAATGGTGGTGTTAATTCCGTGCAAGAAGACAGTAACCAAAGAGGAAGCAGCAAGACTTTTCTTTGAAAATGTGTGGAAGATATTTGGACTTCCCAAATCCATTATATCTGATCGAGATTCACGTTTTCTAAGTAACTTTTGGTGTTCTCTATGGTCGAAAATGGATACGAAGCTAAAGCGAAGCACCGCTTTTCACCCGCAAACAGATGGCCAGACCGAGGTTGTCAACCATATAGTAGTGCATCTTATTTGAGGTTGTAACTCAAAGCATCCAGAAACATGGGATAAAAGTATTCCTTTCCTGCAATTTACCATCAACCATGTCATATATAGCTCTACTGGAAAATCTCCTTCAAAAGTATGCTTGGGATTTATCCCACAAACCCCATTTTACTTAGAGTTTACAAGTGATTCTTTGTTGACACCTTCAAACGAAGTTGGAGAAGTTAGAGAGGCACAAAGATTCATTAACAACATAAAAAAACTACATCACCAAGTTGAAGAACAATTGAGACGTTCACAGCAAAAGTATAAAGAACGCCATGATTGTCACCGAGTTGAAGGAAAGTTTCAAGAAGGTGATCTTGTTTGGTTACATCTTGGGAAGGAAAGGCTAAAAGGTGAGGGGAAGAAAATCAAACCTATTCGCTATGGGCCATTTCGAATCCTTAAGAAAATCAGTGAGAACGCGTGTCAACTAGAGCTGCCATCATATGGAGATGTATTCGGTAGTTAATGTTGATAAGTTAAAGTTGTTTGAGCCATCGATGCTTGATGAAGAACCAGTAGAGTATTTGCCTTCTCTTGATGAATTAATCAATGAACAAGAAAAGGTGTTAACTGAAGATACAATTGTAGAAAGAAAGTTGAGCTCAACCCGCCGTGGTGAAAGGAAGTCATATCGAATATGAACGAAGGGACAATTGCCAAGCAAAGCAAAATGGTTTTCAAAGGAAGTTGGCGAAGCCCGATTTCCTCATCTCCAGTTCTAATACCAACAGGAGTTGGTCCTCTCCGTGACGAGGGGAGGCGTGATCCGAGATGATATCAGAGTAAACACAAGAGAAAAGATAAGACCAATGAGTTGGTAACTAAATCCTAAAAGCCATGCACACGCATGAGAAAAGATAAGACCAAATCTTAGTATTTAAATAGAATGCAAACCGTAGGGTAGGGCATGGAAAAAAAGTTATTCATATTGTAACTCTTTGAATTTTCTTTGATAGAAAAAAACTAAAAACACCATCTTCCTTATTCATTTTATTAACAATCCTTTTAATCTGTCACATTAAATTTCCGTGTAGTCTCAAGTTCATATCAGATCAAGTAGACTTGTTTTCTTCATGCTTTGTGATCTTTGATCTTGAGCCTTTGTCATTGTCTTTTGAATTTGTCTTTCATACCGAGATCTTTAAGTCTTTTCTTATGTTAGATGAACTTGATAGTAGTAACTGGCACTTTAGTCTTCGATTGATGGAGACCGGTATAATCTATTCTTGAACATCCTTAAATCACCTTGTTCTTTGAACGAACATGCTCATACTTTTCATCATATTGAAAGCTAACAATCTCCCCTTGGAGCGGTCATTTCTTTCTTTGTTTGACTTCGTAGTCTTTGTCTTTGTGTACTTTGAGCTTTCTTGATTTCTTGAATCTTTGATGCGTATTGTATGTTTTTGAAGCTTGCGTATGAGAATGCGGTAATGAGTATGACGATGCTAGTATGACGTAGTTACGCCATCATCTATACTTGCATATATAATGGTTAGCAATAAATGACAGATATGGACGAATGTCTTGTTCATTCATCGAAGTTTGGTAACTTTAACCTCCAGTTCTGTGAGGACTGTTTCACAGTATAAATACTGGCACTTTAGTCTTCGATTGATGGAGACCGGTACTTTCTATTCTTGAACATCCTTGAATCACCTTGTTCTTTGAACCAACATTCCCATACTTTGCATCATATTGAAAGCTAACAATCTCCCCTTGGAGCGGGAATTCCTTTCCTTGTTTAACTTCGTAGTCTTTGTCTTTGTGTACTTTGATTTTTCTTGATTTCTTGAATATTTGATGCGTATTGTATGTTTTTTAAGCTTGAGTATGAGAAGGTGGTAATGAGTATGACGGTGCTGGTATGACGTAGTTATGCCATAGTATATACTTGCATATATAATGGTTAGTAATAAACGACAGATATGGATGAATATCTTGTTCATTCATCGAAGTTCGGTAACTTTAATCTCTAGTTCCGTGAGGATCATTTCACAGTATAAATATTATACATGCATCATCAGGATTCGATTCATGAATGAATCTCCTTAATAGGTTTTCCAGTTTAAAATGTGGTTTATCTAAAGCTGATACGTCTAGAGACGTTAACGAAGCTTTTCGATATTCCACAACCGTTCCTATATCTGGATTCCCCTTCAAGTTAGGATAACAATGAATATAAGTGAATCATTGATGCAAACTGTGAAGTAAGCAACATGATTTTAGGTGTTTCCCATCAAATCACAAAACCTTAATCACATTGGATTTCCAGTTAGCATAAGTTTGATTCTTATAGAATATCGCAAGTCACCGCAATGCTGCTTGAGGTTGAAACTGGAAGGATTTCCATTCGTCATTGTGAAATACTAAAGAGTATCACTCTGAATGTTCTGGCAAGATCACAAGGACAATGCGTAGGACTCTTTAATACCACTTATGTTCTTATTTGTGAACAACATGTGTTTATCATTTATGTGTCCTAATGAGATTTATATTTGATCTCTTTGGCTCTAGACTCAATTAGTGCCCTTTGGTTTTAGTGATCGGAGGCTGGAGCAGACTGCAACCTTTTCAATATCAACATTTTTAGAGTGAAGGGTCAATAGAAGTTGTGTTAATCTCCGTGACAAATGAGACAAGAATATTTTAAGAGAAACTTGAATGGCTGGGAAGGGTTATGCATTGCATCACTGGGTCCATAATGTCTTTCTTCAATACCAGACATCATCTTGGTGATATTCGATAGGATACGTATTAACCCGGTTTCTGCCCAAAGTGTATGGAGGCTTTTTCTTTTCACCCTTTATCATAACTTTTATTTTTCATTCTTCAACCCCTTAGATGTTTACCAAGACGTCCTTACTTTGTGATTGTCCTAGTGTTAGCTCATGCCTTAGTCAACATTATTCCTTTTTTTTCATTCTTTTCCACATTATAACTATGGACTGCTATTTCTAACTATGGAGTGTCTATGGGTAGATCCCTCTGACTCTCGTTGGATCATAGGACAATACCTATCCTTAACCACCTTATGACTTTCATAATCGTCGTTAATTAGTTGGTTATTGGGTATTTGATCGAAACTATAAAACCTTTTTAAAAATCAATCAAAGTGTTTGATATTAATCAAAACTTTTGACACTTTGAAAGTTTCATTTCGAAATACTCCCGCTACATATGTGCATCGATATTCAAAATTGTTTCGCACATGGATAACTTATTGGTCACATATTAATCATATTTTCTCCCCTTATTTAAAATAATAAACTTCTTACTATTTATAATACCAATTGATTAAAGTTTGTCATAAAAGAATCATGAGAAGAAAAATGTTTAAGCATGAATTAAATGGAACATTTTTCTATAAGATGAAGAATTATAAAGATAGAATGAAAAGTTGTGTATAGAAATGATGGAGTATGAGGACATGTATTACTAATAAAATTACAAAGTTATTATTTTACATTTTTATTATAAAAGTGATTGTTTGAGTGGGGGCCAAAAAATTAGTCGTTACCTTTCTTTACTCGGTTTGCCAAAACTCCACCAATGCGCGTGGTAGTGGGTGCTCTCTATGGGAGACCATGTGCCATAGATGAGGTGAAGGTGGTACACAATCAATCATAAATACAACATAAGTTTATTCATTAACTGGCTTAAAGACCCGTTTAACACCGGGTGTATTTTAACGTATTTATTTTGTAAGAAGTTATATGCATAAATAAAGTAAGAAAAACACCGAACGTAAACATGTTCTGTTAATATATGAAAGAAATAATCAGATAATACATTAATTATTCAATAAACATTTGAGTTTGTAGCAATTATTATAATAAACATCCATGCTTTTTGGTCTCCAGCTTTTATGGTCTTGAATATCAAAGGACGTATGTAAGCGCTAATCAAGTCAACAACCAATGCCCATTTCATGAACACCTAATAGTCAATTGAAAATGTAAGTAAAAGTATATTGTTATCGATAATTAATTAGACTTTAAAATATAGAAAATAGCCCGCGATATGTACATTGTACGCGTCTCTTGTAGACCTTGTAGTACTTTTTTGTAGATGACATTTGAAGTAGTTTTAGATATATTTCCATCCTGACCACAAACGAAAACCTTCAAACCTTTTTTGCTTTTGACTCTTGATACAACAACGTATAGTTGTCCATGTGTGAAAATAGGACGTGGTAGGTACAAACCTACTTTTAAAAATGATTGACCTTGGATTTTGTTAATTGCCATGGCAAATGAGACTGACAAAGGAAATTGTTTTCTGACGATCTTAAGAGGTAATCGTTTATCGGACGGAGTAATTCTCAACCTCGGTATGATAACCTTCTTTCCAAAGTGTGTTCCGTTAATAATTTGGGCACTAATAGAAGTTCTTATTAATTGTAGAACTTGGAGTCTTTTCCCATTACACAATCCATTTGGTTGATCAATATTTTTCAACAATATAATCGGGAATCCTACTTTTAACAGAAGCATGTGGTTCGGAACACTTGAGAACTTTGATCCATTGATAAATCCTGGTGAGAAAATAGATTGATCCATGGTGGCGTTACGTTTAGTTTTATCTACATTGTCACTACTTAAGCAAACCATTTCTTCTCCTGGGAATTTCTCCAACAAATGCTCGTTCATGTTGTCCACGACTTCATTTGTTGAAGCAAGAATGACCTTTTCTTGGAAGTACGATGAATCATTTATGTTATCCAAAATGTTTAGATAAGTAAAATCAACAATATATGTTACTGGGTCATCAACCACATCAAGTAAAATTTCTTCTGGTAGATCTATAGAAACCGCTCCGTCATAATGTTCTCCAATTTCCCCGTCTCCGACTTTCAAAATCCATTATGCAAATTCCCGTATTTTCGTTACATCTTCAGGGCGTGCGCCCATAGCCAGCCTTATGTTCGCGGTCAATTTAAGAACATTGCAATGATCCCACAAGTAAGACTACTTGAAAGATGCACTTACAATGTCTTGCCATGAACCATTTGAAATAATCAGGAGAACCTGCCTAAAATCACCGCCAAAGACCATTGTCATGTTTCTAAAAGGTTGTTCACATGTGTCATACCTATCCTAACGTAGCATCTATAAGAATTTCATCGGGTGCATCTATCAAAACCTCTCTATCGTTTGCTTTTTTTGGTCCAATGAAATAAGGTAATCAAGTAATCATGTTCATAATATGATAATAGAAGATAATATTATTTAGGATGATATATGTACATTCATATAAGTTAAAAATTTAGCATGATGGGTGATTTTGTCACTATGTCCATAAACGCATATTGTAAACATCTTATAACTTATAAGTACTTCTTAATTATAAGAATAACCCTAATAATATAATTCGAAGACCCTAAAGCAAAATGATTATGTGTTACCTGGCCATTTTAGCATGCAACAAAATCACCCATATCGACCCGTTTCACAAAACCACCCGACTCTTTAAATAAAATCTCCCATATCAACCTGTTACACAAAATTACCCATGTCGACCTGTTACACAAAATCGTCCATATCGACCCGTTACATAAAACAGTTCTAATGGTGAAACTTAATGGGTTTTACCATTAGAACCATTTCTCATATGTAGAAAAATCTAATGGTAGAATGAATGTAACACATAATGAATACACGAACTATAACAACTTTTTCTTTACGCAACAGAAATGTAATACAAATGAAGTATCAGCCAACCATGGATAATGAATAAATGAATCATTACCGTTAAAACACAAATAAAATCTACATTCATTTTAAATAGTGGGAGTTTTGGATTTGCCCATTTAAATATATTATCCACCTATCGTAAAAAAATTAACGCACAATCACGAATGATGCACTTTCATTTTCTTCTTCCCTTTCTCCCTACTTGTTCCTTATATTTCTCTTCCGCGGACGATATCCAACTTCTTGCATTAGAACTTCTTTAGCCATCAATTGACCCCCTTATTATTTTAAAGCCTAACATATCAAATATTTGAATTAACTAAGCAAAATAGCTTCTCGATGTTACATTCAATGATTTTGAATCCTCATGGCTTTGCTAATTATACGAATAACCCTAATAATATACCCATATCGACCCGTTACATAAAATTACCCCTATCGACCCGTTATATAAAATCGCCCATATTGACCTGTTACACAAAACAATTCTAACAGTGAAACTTAATGGGTTTTACCATTAGCACCATCTTTTTGAATAGACTCAATTTTCTAAAATGTCAATATATCTATATAAACACATGATATATTCTTGTACTTCAAACAACAGAGATTCAATGAGCTTGTATTTAGTAAAGTGGTCACATTGACCTGTTCAATCCATTTTCTTTTAAGCCCTATTCTATTAGTATGTTACCCATTTTAGAAACTACATAACCCAACCGGTGTAGTTTAACTTTACTATTGTATTATTATTTGTATGTACCTCTTTAACTTTTAGTTATTTAAAAGGACCGCAACATAAGGTCTTTAACAACCATCAGTAATATTTTTAATAGCTTTTCGATATATTTTTTACCAAATGTCATGAGAAGGGGGCTGCACTTTAATAACATTTTATACAGGAGAATAACAATGGATAAAGTATCAATTGTAGAGAACAAATTCTTTGTTTGAACAAACCTTGCATCAATCAAATTAATTGATTGGGGTGTTGGTTATTTGTTGATTCTTAGCTTTAAAAACTTTTTAAATCCATAATAATTGTTTCTTGAGTGTATAAATTTCTACAATTGAAGAAATTCAATGTATAAAAGCATTAGTGTAACGAAACAAAATAAATTAATATAGCTTGAAACCAATAAAAGGTTGTGTTGCATACATAAAAGTTATTATTTTCATATTAACCGAAAGAAAAAATTTATAAAGTAAAGCATAATTAAGAATGAAAATTCAGTCTTTGAAAAAAAAGTTGATGGTTATTAAAAATAATGATAGTAAAAGTCAAAATTTTAACCATAAGAAGTATATTAATCTGTTCTTACTTCTTATTTTGAGTCTTTTAAGCTAATACATTTAACCCTTATTTAGTATAGGTAATCTGGTTTCGCTCAAAGTGTTAGCAAAAATATATTGCATGAGATCATAGGACTGTTAAAAGCTAAAAATCCATCTATAATTCGTAGTTCAAATTTAGTTACGTACAAAAACATGTGAGTGTTCCAAAGGAAAAGTATGTTAAATAGATTTAAGCTAAATTATCCTTAAAATGAGTTGATTAATTATACCAAATTGTCAATTATATTGCATCGTCCTTGCTCTTGTATATTTCTTTGAAGCATTTGAATGCAAAGTCATGCAAGGAGCCACTAAAGTCTTCACAAATTTCAACAACAATTTTCTTTTGAGACGCATTTAGTTCGGTCACAATACAATCCGATATTGTAGTCTGATTCTGATTTGTCCAAGTTCATGTATAGTTATTCATAATAACAACATCACCATCATGTACGATGTTTGAACCACACTATCAAATTACTTTTTACAATTGCTTGCAATGTGTTCATTTATAGCATGATATTAATAAAGTTATACCTAAATTAAAATAAATTGCTTAAAACATAAATATGCGTTCAAAAAAATGTGCGTATAAGGGTTATATAACATCAATTTATGTGTATAACGATCATCCCCACATTGATCACAATGAGGTTTCTTGTGGATTTGTAGCTCCAAGGGCTACATTTAATAATTAAAAACGTGCATTGAGGGTGGTACATATGGTCGGTTCAAAGAAATTAAATGCAAAGGGTGGGTGGTTTATTTTGAGGATACAAGCGATTATTGCATGTACTAGTATTTAACTATGACCCTAAGGGCTTCGGATAACAAATTTCAAAAAAAATTATGCAAGTCATTAAAACATTCTCAAAAGTAAATAGACGCAAGTTAAGGCAAAGTTATTTAATGTGATACTCAATTATACGAATCATTTAGAATACTACAAATAGAGAAGAAAACCTGCAAAAAAATAGAGAAAAATAATGAGAATCAAAATAAGAAAATTTATGTGTACGCCCATGGTTTATATTTTTTATAACAAAAAATAAAGCCCGTATATGAGTAAGCCTTCCGTCAGTGGTATATTATGATTTGTCAAACTCTCATCATATAGAATCGTAATTTATAGGGTACTGATAACATATTTTTTTCCTTACCAAAATTACCTAATCTAAATGTAAATTACAATGTCTTACGTAATGGTTTATTTTTACATGGTTTGGCCCTTCTGCAAATTACATTTGTTGACATAACTATACATTTTCAACGACTATGTTATTTACAGTAAGATATCCACATCATCAACTACTGCCATAAACCTCTGCAACACGCCGCCTCATTATCTCCATAATAGATGCTCGCCTCTGGCTATCTCCTCGTTGTGGTAGTCTTCTTAAATGTTCTCAAAGGTCTCTGTATATTAGGATAAACAAAATAAGTAATCCTTTCAGAAACATATAATTTAAAACCCTTTTTTTGAATAGCCAAAAAATGGAGGGAAAATGAATATGGAAGATGGTTTGAGTCTTACACTAGGATTGAACAGAAGACTTAAATCTGATAAAGAACCAAACATGTCATGCTTTAAAAACAACAACAAAAGATCATCGCCTAAAATTACATTCAAAGAATGCCACATGTGTAACACCCCCAAAAATCAGGACAACGCAGCGGAATGGTAACATTGGGGTGCTACTTCAGGGCACACATAAACTTCACAACTGGTATTGATTGTAAATAAGAAAGGTGCTAATTAATGTGAGTGGATCAACATAACCCGACCGTTTCAATCCATTGCTTAACTCACATAGTATTATGGCTACTAATGTACCCAAGACCACTAAATGAATTCTAAACTTGCCTAAATTTAATTAATTTTGTTGTGGATGCGAGCATCTGTCACTGACATCATAAAAAGTTGTCTAATTCTTGGCCTAAAAGATTTAACACGCTAAGACCATATCAGATGTACTTTATAGCGTATACCTTTAATTTTATATTCATAACTACACATTTTTAATGTATGAAATAATAATGAAATTGAAAGTTATTCTCTATGAACAACGTTTGCATGTTGATTAGTAGTCTTTTGATAACCGATTGACGTTTGACGTTACATACGCTTCTTCCTCTTGATCATTAACACTCTTTTACAACTGACTCTTATGATTTTTTTAAAGCAGAACTGAATTTTATGTTAGATTGATGAGAAGTTAGGTTTTGTTAGCCTCAAAATATTGAGTCGAACAATGAAGTTCGTTCATTATGAATATTAGGTCTTGGTCTTTATTTATTGTATGTATGGTTTTTTTTTTTTTTTTTTTTTTTTTTAATAGGCTTAGAAGGGTTATACGGGCGCATTTATTTTTAATCTAAATCGGTCACGTGTTATGGGCTAAAGCCCAAGTAATCCTGAGCCCAGCCCATAGAAAGCCCATAGCATGTAAGCCTCATGGTTGCAAGTAATAAATACCCCTTCTATCCAAGTGGTAGAAAGGGTGTTGGTCTCATTTGTAACCACACCAATTCATGTGAAATCAACCATTCCTATTTCTCTCTTTATTTGTCTTTAATTTTCTCATCTACAAATTCTTCCATCCTTCCTTGAGTTTATGATATCCAATACCTAACATTTGGCATCAGAGCCCATGGGATGTTTAGCTAGATTGTGTGTGAGTGTTTTATGGTTAGGTTAGATCAAAAGTTTGGTTTTTGAAGGTTTATAGTCTTGTTCTTGGTTCTCTTTGATTCTGAGTTGTGATGGTAAAGTTCATGTGTTATTGTTGCTATAGCCTTCTAGTACAAGTTCTACAAAAAGAAACAAGCAAAACGTTCAAAAGGGTGATTTTTAGGTGTTTTAAGTGAAAAACCACATTTTTCATTCTAGCGAGTTAAGGTTCTGTTTGAAGATCTTCTTAGCGAGTTGTGGTACTGTTCTGGCGAGTTTTCAAACTAGTACGCTGGTTGTCAAGTCGTATTGTGTCAGCGACTTTTCTTCTTGTGCAGGTAGCGAGTTGACTTTTCTTGCAGGTAGCGAGTTGGCGATAGCGAGTTACAGGTTATATGAAGATCATTTTCTAGCGACTTGAGAAAAGAAACTCTGCCCATTTGCTTTCTTGCTAGCGAGTTGTCAAGGCTTCTTCATAGCGAGTTGAGGCCAGCGAGTACAGGTTTTGAAGATTTTTTGTTAGCGAGTTGAGGAAAGAAACTCTGCCAATTTTCTTTCGAGTTGTCAGAATAGCAAGTTATCAGAACAGCGAGTTACAGGGTAGCGAGTTGTGGACTTTTGGACTAAATTTTCAACTTGACAAATTTCAACCTGTAATCTTAACAAACTTGAACAACAATTCACCAATTCAAACAATCAATCACCACTTTTAACATACAATCACTAATCATTGTAACGATCCAAAGTTTATCATAATACAATTAATCAATCAACAATTAATCATTATTTCACGGTTTCTTCTTGATTTTGTAAAATCCCGCAAAAGATTCCATTTCTTTTCTCGGTTTAAATCATAGATTTGTAAAATCCCGTGAACGTTAATTGATTTCAATCCACAACACCAATCACTTTACCTACTTAAGATCCTACAAATCATTTTCACTTTACAATTTTTGGTAAAATGGAAACGAAAGATACTTTATCTTCGTGTTCTAATTCGGAAGAACAACAAATGCAACAAATTCACGACAAAGCAAAAGAAAGTTGCATGGTATCTTTTCGACAACTTCATTCACACCTCAAGCTTCTTTCAAATAACGACTTAAAAGGAACTCGAACCGAGTGTGGATTCAAACACGCATTTGCGACACTCTTTGGTCAAGATGTCACACCCCGTCAGTGGCGGAAACACGGGATGCGACGATACCATTCATCGCACAAGATACAAGATCATACACTTTATAATTTACATTCATAAAACTGAAGTTTACAGAAACTTTACAAGTTAAAACTTGACATAATTTGAAATTTTGTCCATCTCAACCCAGTCCCATTGGGTTACATCTTTTCTCTTCCGATACCAATCACACACCTTTGATTTGACACACCTGGAAATGATACTCGAAAACGTCAACAATAATGTTGGTGAGCTCGTAGGTTTGACCTTAAACCCAAAAGCTATGCCAACATTTCAACAGTGGAAAATAGTGCTATATGACAATGTATATACGCAAACAATCCAAGACATAGCATCCCCGCTAGTCATATCTCAACATCTAATAATAAATCCAGAGTTGCAACTCCCAAATCACTAACGCACCTAAAGGGCCTACCAGCTGGAGCACTATATTAGGGCGAAATACACAGAACCTTGCATGCCAAACACATCATATGCAAGTACCACACAGAACCTTGCATGCCAAACACAGCACATGCAAGTACCACACAGAACCTTGCATGCCAAACACAGCACATGCAAGTACCACACAGAACCTTGCATGCCAAACACAGCACATGCAAGTACCACACAGAACCTTGCCTTGCCAAACACAGTACATGCAAGTAAATCAACACATAATATTCACATAGCAGTCATAAGCACATAACTTGTCCTAAAAACAAAACCACATTTTGCACAGATCAATTCCAAAACATTTCAAAACACATTTGAGTATCATTTTCCCCCAACGAAAAAAACCAGTAAAAAGTGGGACTACAAGAACTCACCTCTATCAGCAATCAAAGCAACCGCACAATCTTAAATAAAGCAGAACATAATAAATCTCTACGCAAGCGCACAATGTACCTGACAACGACCTAATTAACACTCAAAATCAATACTCGTACAAAATAATCTTATTGTACAAGTGTTCGCCTTAACTCACACAAAATCCTCATTTTCATCCCAAAATCCATTTCCATTTCATATCATTCCAAACTCATTGATCTCAAACCTTTAATTCATTACAAAAACCATCGTCTTATTACGAAGACTTTATCTCGTTATCAACGCTTTATCTCATATTATGGTTGTGTGGTAATTACACGAAAATGACTCAAAAACACTTGGGCCAAGTGCGACATCAATACAATACAGCTCAAACACCTCAAACCGTTGAATGATACAATCGACCAAAATACTTCGCAAAAAATCGACGAAAAGAATTGAGCAAGAGCTCAAAAGCCAAAGATACAATAAGCCCCATTTTAGTAAGTCCATTACGTTATATATATATAATATATATATATAATAATCAATATATATATATATATATATATATCATATAATATAAATAGTAGGAAGATCTGGAAAGAAGTAAATTAAAATAAGAAGTGGTGAAAGATGACTAAAACCACACATTTGAGAATGCAAATACTTTTCATTAGATGCATTCTATTCACTAGATGCACCATATAGAGTTTCAAAAGTTAATTTGATGTGTAGATGATGCAAATTGATTTTTAATGATTTTAAGCAACATGTAGAGGACTCAAAAAAACAAAAGATGAAAATCAACGAAATGCATCTAAAATACGTATATGCATCTAATTAAAAACTAGAAAACACATTATGATGCATTAATAAAGCCTCTAAAATTATAGAGATCATCTAATTTAAGTCGGTGCAAATACTTGGATATGCGTTATATGTTACTTCTTATCCATCTTTATTTTTAAGAAAACTTTCTCATTTGATCCTAACACTATATACAATATATAATAATTCTATATATATGCTATTATAAATATAAATATTAAAAAATAGGTTGTAACTTTATTTTCAGCATCAAATTAAGTGCGAGAACTCTAAAAAACATACATGCACGTCTTCAATAATCGTATTTCTGTACATATGTTCTAAATAGAACAAATATGTTTTTTTTAAACATATTGAATCTAAGGAATTTGATGAGAAATTGGAAATACAATTTTTTTTTCTTTGAATGTGTGCATATCAAAGAAAAGAATTTGTATTTTTAAATTCTCATCAAATTCTTTAAAAAAATATGCTATTATTATAAAAAACATGTTTGTTTTATATAGAACATATGTTACAAATACAATTATTGAAGGTCGTGCATGTAATGTTTTTAAGATACTCACACTTAATTTGATGCTGAAAATAAAATTCCCTATATATCATAATATATAATATATATATAAATATATATATATATATATATAAAGAGTAAGTATCAAATAGAAGAAAACTTAATAATGAGAATGATAAGAAGAAACCACAACCACACATTTCAGATGCACATATAAAAATACATGCATCTCCCCTTAAAATTCTCTTTCCTATTTAAAAATGTTGGCTAGAAATCCCTTTCTTATTCTTCTCATTATATTTTTATTTCTTTTTTCTTCTCACTTTGATCCCTTTCCCTATATATATATATTAATTAAATATAATATAATATATATATATATAAGTATTTAAAAATTTAAATAAAAATAATAATATTTTATTATTATTTTCGTCTTATTATCAGACTAACGGGGTAGTTACAACATCTCGTTACTTTAATATGTCCATGTCCAATAGGTTTTACCTCGACACTTAATCTTCCTTAAGATTCACCCTTCATTTCTTCAATTAACATCGACACAACGACTATACATATTAAATGTTTAAGAAAAGGATTTCGAGTAAAATATATTTTACCATGCATTAAATTCTCAAGTAAAATGACTTTTTATTAATAAAATCCTTAAAAATTTCCTTTTTTAGACAACTTATCTAAGTATAATTTTCTTCCGAAAATTCAGCATAACCCGTACGTTTTTACAATTTTTTCCAAAGTCTTAAACCTTAATCCAAAACACTTTTTAACAAACCCGACATTTTCCGACAACATCGATATTTTTAACACATTTTATTAAAACGTAGCAAAAGAACCTCCTTTACATCCGACAAGTCCAACAAAATCTCCCTTAGTCCAACACGATCCCTTTAGTCCATTTATAAAGTCCACAATTTTATTTACTTGTTATTGGGTCTTATGGCCTATTTTGGTCTTAAATACTTAGCCCGGTAACAAAGATTATTCCATACTTCTTTTCATAAACCCCAAAATACAAATCAAACCCAATGGACCTCAAGCCCATTAAGTTGTAGCAAACATAAATCGAAATCCCATAACCGTGGCTCATTAAGCCGGAACAATTGCTATAAGCTCATAATAGTATATATATATGTATATATATAAGTCGATAATCCAACAATAAGCCTTAAGCTCTTTAAATAAACCGAAAACCAATAAGCTATGAGCTTATGAAATAAGCCAAAAATCAATAAGCTCAAAATAAGCCGAAACCAAAACCAAATAAGCTATAAGCATATCAATACAAACAAAAACCCAATAAGCCATAAGGGGGCGTTTTTTTAAAAAAAAAACCCCCAAGAACCAAATCCAATAACCAAGTTCATGTGGGCCGAGCCCACCTTGGTGTCAGACCAACAAACCAAACGCACCCTTATTTGGGCCGAACAAAGCCAAACGCACCCTTATTTGGGCCGAACAAGGCCAAACGCACCCTTATTTGGGCCGAACAAGGCCAAACGCACCCTTATTGGGCCGAACAAAACCAATCGGGTCGGTTGGGCCGAGCCCACACCGAAACTATCCACACAGAAAGTCACAAAGTCCGAATAAGCTATAACTTAGCTTATTGAATAAGCAAAACCTCCAAATAAGCCCTTACAAGCATTTTTATGAAATGAAAAAAAATTACCACAACAACCATTTTATTTAAACTCAAAATCTTTTCTTTCCTTCTTTTATAAGCCGACGCAAACAAACACCCTTTTTACACATTTTCGCGCTCAAGATTTGATTTTTACGACGATCAACTTGTACAACTAGCATATTAACACCTTAATAACCACAAAAGTATAACTTTTAGCAAGTTAAGAAACTTACAAGTTTTTGGATGACCTTGGTACGGTTTTTGACCCCGCGAAAGGAACGAATTTTACAACCTTTTTAATATAACCCCCCGCCTGTCTGCTAACTAACAACCCAACTAACTATTCTTAAACCCGTTGTTCTTGTGAAAATCTCTTCAAAATATTGTTCTCTCTCACTTCTTTCATTTGGTTCGGTCCGGAATTAAGAGAGAAATGGAGAGATTTTTTTTGTGTTTTTGATTTTCAAAATGGTGCATGAACCAAAAATGTTTAAGGTGGTGGAATAAAATGGGTACTATGCAATACATGCTTGCTTAAAAATTGCCGTTTGGTCTCTTATTTTACTTCTTTGACCGATTGGATCTTAGGGAGGGTCTCGGGTCTTTATATTTGTGTCGGGATCACTTAAAAACTCAATTTTCATCTATTTAAAATGACAACCAAACTTAGTTATCATTTCTATTGCGTTTAAAATCATTTTTCCATAAACCTGGATTATTCACATGACACGTATTTCTTTAGAATGCTAAAAAAATCCATTTTGAGCCGTTATCGGCCGACTCCAGACCGAAAACATGAATTTTTGACAAAACTCAGCTGAACCTTGCTCATCCATTTAAAAACACTTCAAATCACAAAATATAGCTTGAAAACATATATTCACCTAAAATTTCATGTTTTTACGACTGCTACAATCTTTTACCGAAATTCATGAAAACCATCGTTTTTATGATGACTTTCAAATCTCCCACTCACGATTTATGATTTAAATCAACATTTTTTCATTATAATGAATTTATTAAATAAATAAACCCATTAACACATTCCCAACTTTATTAATCTCCACACTTAAATAAACTATCGTGCCGGTATGCGTTGCGTGACGATTTTTCGCTAAACGCGGGAGGACTTCCCTGAAAGCACTGAAAGCCTCAAAACCACTCTAAAACGGAAAAACGAATCATAAATGATTCTTTTACGAACTCAAAACTTCACCAAATTCCCAGTTAAACCGAAACCACTTTTACGCAAAGTAGCCAACAGAAGTCAACTTTTTAAGGTCTTTCAAAGCAGGAAAACAAAAGACAAAAGACTTCAAAATACAAAACTAAAATATTGTATAATACTTAACCCGGAAAATATTACCGGTTTTCCACTGTCTTCACCCCCCCCCTTAAAAGGAATGTTCCTCCCCCAAAGAAAATTTCAAACACATATATTAAATTCACAGCACTAACAGGAAATTTTTTTCCATTTCCATTCCTTACAAAATCACATCAATCACTAGGATTTAGGCTTTTCAAGCGAGGTTTTTTATGATCCCTCTAAAGACTAAGTCTCTCCACTATCCAATCCTACACTTTCTCACAGTCAATCCATATCCGATTACAAAATCACGATAACTTCTCATGCTACCTCTTAGCTTCACAATTCCTCAATTTTTAGGTCTCATTGCCTCAGTCGGGTGTCAGGATACGACCCTGTCCTCGACGTGACGACAAATCTATCAGAATTGGCATTGCCAAATCTTTTTTTTTTTTATTTTTTTTCTTTTTTCACGGTTATTCAAACCAAACGGGGGGTACTAACCCTACGGGTAATGTCCTACCAAAACAATTCGACTCATACTCTACTTACCACTACTTACATGCCTCAAAAAAATTCCTAAGTAAACCTCTACATTGGTCAACAATCCCCGCCCGGCTTTACGCACCCTATCCAGGAAGGGGCCATTCTAAAAATCTAAGCACATCAGTACATGCTTAAAACTTTTTTCCCAAATCAATCACACTCAACGTTGTCTTAAATTTCTCCTCCTCACTTAGTAGAACAAAATACCTCTCAAAAACTATCCAAACATTTCAAAAAGATGATCAGGTCTCTAATTGATCATCACAACTCTTTCCAATACTCCCCGTGACCATCCACGGTCTATTACTTCCTATTATATCTCCTAACCAGATGGTATAATTGGTCAGCCCGAATACATTTTGAGCTCACAGAACATACTAACTACATCACACGCTCCATCCTAAAAGGAAGTGGGTATCCGCTCTATTACGAGCAACCAATCGCAACGCACTCACACACATGGGAAAAAACTTTGCGCCCTCATCAGCCTAACACAAAAACCACCACAAAGTACCGCTATGCACGAAGATCGAACAAAATTTCCTTCACTAACACGAAACGGTTTAAATACAAATCACCTAGTAAATAGAATGATTCGTCATAACCACCAATACAAAAAGAAACTTTTCTAATCATAACTGACACTAACCGATGCTACTCGGTTTAGTGATATACACAAGACTACTAATCCAAACCTCATAATCCAACCATCTCCTTCTCTGGTCTCCAGCCCTCCCAAACATCCTCATATTGTCAACAACAAACCTCAACAATCTCTAAAATTCGTACGTCTCTTTTTAGCAACGCAAGCTGTAACCGCAAATCCCCGGTTTCCCCTCATACTCTCCCTGCACATCACTGATGGAGCATGATGCCGACCGAGCTGAACCTCCAGGCATCCGACTCCGTCTGACATGCCCACGAGAGACTCCATGGCTAACATTGGTCCCATTATTATCGCTCTAAATGTCACTTTTACTAGTACTTCTTACTCTGCGACCACTCTCATGCTCGTACTCTAGACTCCTAAACGGTACCATCTCTGGGAAGAAAAACTCACTCCCTAACAAACGCGCCCCGACCTAGTAATAACTACCAAAATCCCTGATTCGACCTCTCAAAACAGAGCAGGTGATAACTACTCCAACTATATTGTATGATCACAAATCAACCCCCCCTGCATCTCGACTTGATTGAGCTCCCAACTCAGTCAGAAATCCCTCAGTCTCAGCTGTAGCGGGTTTGTAGCATACAGGAGAATGTACAAATAAGAGTATCAATAGGTGATGAAATAGGTGATGGAACATCAAAAGGTGATGGAAAAATAGGAAGTGAACCAGATGTCCACTCGGGTGAAGGTGGTGTCTGTACAGGTGGTGTCTGTACTGGTGGTGCTGGTGGTGGGTAAGTAGGAACATCAATATAAACAATACCATCCTCTGGGTCTGTCCATGTAGTAAGTGTGGGCTGCCTAGATGCCGACACTCTCTTAGGTCTCTTAAACTCTGGTGCAGATCCAGAACCCTGTCAGACCTCAAACGTACTGTATACATCATCCTCCTCTAATGCTAACTCTCGGCGCCTCAACGCTTCATACCCAAGTCCTAAAGGCGCGCTTACAGTTGTCCCCAACACAAAAAAAAAACCGAGCTGCCTGTGCTGAGCCCCAAGTACAACCTCACCCTCTTCCGTCCTCCCACTAAATCAAGTCCATCACTCTCTACACTATGACCTTCGTCGTCCAAACCACAACTATCATCATCTATACCATGACTCTCACTATCTAAGCCATAACTCTCATCATCTATACCTGGGCCCTCGACCCTCGCAGTAAGACCCTCGTCCTCCGCAGCAGGATCCTCATCCTCTGTAGTAGGACCCTCGTCCTCTGTGTCCTCACTCAAATTGTCAAAATTCATACTCTCCTCTATCTCCTCATCCTCCTCCTCACTATCCTTTACTAACTCAAACGTACCTCGATAACGCTTCCGTGAAGGAAGGTCTGGTGGTGACACAGATGGCGAACTCTCGCAAGAGGTCTGAAACCTCTTACGAAACGCGGACTCAGACATAGCTGCCACCTCTGCCATACTGGCAGAGAGGCCCGATGACATCGCATGTGGAACGCGCACAACCATACGTGCGGTCCTGCGGAGAATGGGAACCAAAACGGGTGGGGTACTCTCAGATAGTGATATAGGTGGTGCTATAGTGAGGGGTAACTCAGGTGTCTCAGTATCAATGGGGTCCTCGAAAGGCTCAGACTCAGTGTCCGTCCCATCCAAATAAGCCTGCCTAATGGCCTCATAGGGATCCTCAGGAAGTGGCACGGGCACTCGGGAGCTCTGAGCTCCGTCAGCCTGGGTGGAACTCTCTGGGTCAACAAACACTAGGGTAGACATCCTGTGATAACACGATAAAAGGGTATAAGTATAAAATATTATTATCCAAATTATCAGCATCATTATGCTTACATATACAAATCATTATAGCGTTTGAAATTAGACGTTCGTAACCATATATATAACTATATATATTTCCCTTATAGTATATATATAAATAAATATATATAATATTAAAACAATATCGGAAAAGAAACACACGAGACAATAATCACCGACCAGGTATTTGATACCGAACAGGCACAACCTGGTCACCACATAAAAAACACATATCCATAAAAGCATATTCCCAATCAACGTCGCAACCACGGCGACTACCCACAAAATTTTCTCAAGGAAACACGCACTACACTATGGCAAGCATGGCCAATTATCAATCAATCAATCAATCATCGCTATCTGCGACAATTTTACTTACACCCTCAAGGCATCGCACACTACTACTAAGGCATCATGATAATCCTAAAATCAACATAATCTCAATCTCAACACTCGCAAGTGTTCTCATCACTTTACATCCTATTATTTTCAGGTGGTCACATTACTCATACATCTCTTCCCTCCTCTAACATAACTTTAGAAAACTAACCCCATCATTTCATAGCCCTTCCTAAATTAAGCATAGTTGATCAGGTTATGTGTAATTTAGGAATAATACCATGAACTGCTCAGGGTATTTGACTTCCGCCATGTTCGAGGTTTTACTAAAAATAGACTTTACTCTTTAGTTATAGTTGCACTTTTTATTTTATAAAAACTGGAATTCTCTATAACCTTGGCTCTGATACCAATTTGTCACACCCCGTCAGTGGCGGAAACACGGGATGCGACGATACCATTCATCGCTTACATCCATAAAACTTGAGTTTACAGAAACTTTACAAGTTAAAAACTTGACATAATACAAAAAAACCACGACATATCGAACCTAGTCCCCCTTAGGTTTACACTTTTCTCTTCCAATACCATCACATATACCTTGATTTGACAACACCTGAAAAGATACTTCAAGCAAACGTCAACAATAATGTTGGGTGACGTAGGTTTGACCTTAAAACCCAAAAAGTTTGCCAATATTTCAATAGTAAAGCAATAATGCGATAATGAATAGTGAATATATAGCAAACAATCTAAGACATACTCCCCGCTAGTCCAAAAAAAAAAAATTTCAACATATTGACCCTCTACCCCACCTAGAAGGGCCTACCAACTAGAGCAATATTAGGCAGGGACCTCACACAAACTAGGGGTAGGCGTACCTAATATCGCTCCAATAATCACACAAATACTAGGTAGGCGAACCCCGTACCGATCTAATAAACCACCACCGGGTAGGCATACCCATCTCTCCAAACAATCAAATGCATAATATTCCACAAAGCACGCATAAGCACCTATCTTATCCAAAAAACAAACCACATACGCAGCAGATCAATTCAAAACATTTTAAAACACATTTAAGTATCATTTTTCCCCAACGGAAAAATAGTTAAAAGTGGGGCTACGAGAACTCACCTCAATCAGCAACCAAAAGCAACCGCACAATCTCAAATAAGGCAGAACATAATCAATCTCTACGCAAGTGTATAATGTACCCGGCAACGACCTAATTTATACTCACCATATCAATACTCGTACAAAATTATCTTATTGTACAAGTGTTCGCCTTAACTCACGCAAAATCCTCATTTTCATCCCAAAATCCCATTTCCAATTTATATCGTTCCAAACTCGTTATCTCAAACCTATAATTCATTACAAAAACCATCGTCTTATACAAGACTTTTATCTCGGTTATCAAACGATTTATCTCATATTATGGTTGTGTGGTAATTACGCGAAAACGACTCAAAAACACTTGGGCAAAGTGCGACATCAATACAATAAAGCTCAACACCTCAAATCCGATGAAAACGATACAATCGATTCAAAATACTCCTCCAAATACGACGAAAAGATAGAGCAAGAGCTCAAAAGCCGAAGATAAATAATCCATACGATAAATAATATATGCATATATATACATATATAAATACATATATATATATATATATATATATATATATATATATATATATATATATATATATATATATATATATATATATATATATATATAATAATTTAAATAAAAAAAATATTTTATTATTATTTTCGTCTTATTATCGGGCTAACGGGGTAGTTACAACATCTCGTTACTTTAATATGTCCATGTCCAATAGCTTTTACCTCGACACTTAATCTTCCTTAAGATTCACCCTTCATTTCTTCAATTAACATCGACACAACGACTATAAATATTAAATGTTTAAGAAAAGGATTTCGAGAAAAATATATTTTACTATGCACTAAATTCTCAAGTAAAATGACTTTTTATTAATAAAATCCTTGAAAATTTCTCTTTTTAGACAATGTCTCTAAGTATAAATTTCTTTTAAAAATTCGGCATGACCCGTACGTTTTTACATTTTTTTTCCAAGGTCTTAAACCTTAATCTAAAACACTTTTTCACAAACCCGACATTTTCTGACAACATCGATATTTTCAACACATTTTATCAAAACGTAGCAAAATAACCTCCTTTACATCCGACAAGTCCAACAAAATCTCCCTTAGTCCAACACAATCCCTTTAGTCCATTTATAAAGTCCACAATTTTATTTACTTGTTATTGGGTCTTATGGCCCATTTTGGTCTTAAATACTTAGCCCGATAACAAAGATTAGTCCATACTTCTTTTCATAAACCCCAAAATACAAATCAAACCCAATGGACCTCAAGCCCATTAAGTTGTAGCAAACATAAATCGAAATCCCATAACCGTGGCTCATTAAGCCGGAACAATAGCTATAAGCTCATAATAGTATATATATATATATATATATATATATGTATATATATATGTATATATATATATATATATATATATATGAATATATATATATATATATATATATATATATATATATATATATATATATATATATATATATATATATATACATATATATATATATATATATATATATATATATATATATATATATATATATATATATATATATATATATATATATATAGAGTAGGGATCCAGTGAGAAGTATATTAAAATAAGAAGTGGTGAGAAGTGACTAAAACCACACATTTGAGATGCAACGATTTGCATTAGATGCATTTTTATTCATTTATATGCACCATTTCGAGTTTCGAAGTTTAATATGATGTGGTAGATGGTACAATTTGATTTTCAAGATATTAGCACTGTGCAGAGCAAACAAAAACATGGAAATCAAGAAATGCATCTAATATATGTATATGCAATCTAATTAAAAGCTTTAAAATGCGTTATAATACATCAAAAATTAGAGAAATGCATCTAATATAAAGTCGGTGGCATCGTACTCGATATGCGATTATAGTTACCTTCTTATCCTTCCTTTATTTTAAGAAAACCTTCTCATGTTGAATCATAACTAAATTATATATCTATATATATATATATATATAAATATATATCTATATATAATATAAAATATATATATAAATATATATTTATATAAGCCATAAACCCAATAATAGCCTTAAGCTCTTTAAAAATAAACCGTAAAACCAATAACAATGAGCTTATGAAATAAGCCGAAAGATCAATAAGCCCTCAAAATATGCCGAAACCAAAACCAAAAAAGCTAAAAGCTTATCATACACATAAAAACCCAATAAGCCTATAAGCTAAACCAAGAAACCAAATCAATAACCAAGTTCATGTGGCCGATCCCACCTTGTGTCGGACCAACCAAGCCAACGCACCCATATTTGGGCAGGACAAGGCCAAAACGCACCTTATTTTGGGCCAACAAATGCAAATGCACCCTTATTTGGGCCGAACAAGGCCAAACACACCCTTATTGGGCCGAACAAAACCAATCGGGTCGGTTGGGCCGATCCCACATCAACACCAAACTACCCACAAGCAGAAAGTCACAAAAGACCCGAAAAAAGCTATAACTAGTGCTTATTGAATAAGCAAAACCTAACCAAATAAGCCCTTACATACAAAAGCATTTTAAATGAAATGAAAAAAATAACACACAACCATTTTTTTATTTAAACTCAAAATCTTTTCTTCCTTCTTTTATAAGGCGGCGCAAAGAGACTCCCTTTTGTTACATATTTCCGCACTCAAGATTTGATTTTTACGACTATCAACTTGTACAACTAGCATATTAACACCTTACTAAACCACAAAATACAACTTTTATGCAAAGTTTAGAAAACTTATGACTCCACACGGCTAACTCACCGCCACCCATTTTATATTATTTGCCAATAAAAATCATACACACACAAGGGACGAAAAACACCGCGAAGAGCAATAAACCGGAAGTCAGTTAAAGAGTGTTCCCCACCCCCGGGTCTTAAGTCCCCATCGAGGCTGGAGAAGATAAATCGAGAGACGATTGACATTTAGGTTGAAGAAATAACAAGGATGTGATTGGGAACTAAACTTTAATGAGCAAATGCACATAAGAATAGCAAAGAAAATAAGCTGGAACAAGAATCAAAACTAGAAAAGGCAAAAACGCTTAAAACTTTTATTACTAAGGCACAAATAGGCTCAAATAAGCTTAAGGCAGATTTAAATAAGCTAAGCTAACTCTAAATAAGCAAATACAAAAAGCAATTAAGCTAAATTAACAAGATAAACACAACAGTACTAACAACAGTATTAACAGTATTAACTACCAGTACTAATTTGGAGTTAGTACTGCTAGCTTTGAGTTATTACGTTTGCTTAGGTATAGTACGCTATACCCTTAACAAACCACAATTAAACAAGAAATAACAAAAAGCTTAAAACAATATTCACCTAACCTTAATAAGCACTATAATAATAGGAAAAAAATAAACAACTAGGAAAAAACTAAAAAACAAAATAAAGCTAATAACGCTACAAGACTGATAACATATATTAAAAATACTTGAAAAGAAAAATACGCTTTTAATAAGCTACTCCTTAAAAACAGTAAAGGAAATGGTTTAATCTACTCCGTAAAAAGCTAAGGGAAATTTTAAACAAGCTGAAATTAATATGAGCGGTAAGCTAAAATGAACCTACCAGTACAAACAGTTTTTTAACTAACGACAGCAACTTAACTAGGAGTAGTACTGGTAGCTTTAGTTAGTACTCTGCTAGCTAAAAAAATGGTAGAATGAACTAGCATACTAAACTAAAGGGTTATGTACTGTTAGTTCAAAATTCCCATAAAGTTTTTACAAATCATTTTTCTTTTATTAATTAACTGATTTGGATCCCCCATTAATTATAAAACACAGATTGTTAGATAACAAATAGAATACTTATAAACAAGTTTTAAGAGTCAAGAATAAGCACTAATAAAGCATTGTATCAACAACAGTAAAATAATAAAGCAAGAAAAGAAAACTTACAACACCCTTGCTCAAAACAGGGTCAAACAATGAATCTACAAGCTTTAGCTTGCATAAACCAAGCTAATGATAGTCATAAAGCCCTCCAGCAACTGGCTATCCATCCATAACATAAGCTGGGTATATTTGAGGAGTGATATTTGTGATTTTCTCTTAACTACCGTTAACTTTTTATTTTTTACTTAATGAAAACATCATCTAAGTAAGCTGTGGTGATAGCTTTTTGAACACAGAACAATATGCTTAGAAACTTAACACTGGTAATGTAAATTGACTTAAAAACTCAAACTTGCATTAAAACTTGAAAATGTTACAAAGCTGAAAGTAAAAGCTGTAAATGACTTAAAAATTAAGCTAAGATTAAAAACTATCAATTTTATTAAAAAACTAAAAACTAGATGCCTCCAGAGGCTTACAAAAAGCTCTATTTATTATCGCGAAAGTCTTTCAACTCTTGACTTCAGCTTGTGTTTTCTTTTAGAGAGCTTCAAACAAGTGTGCTTGTTGTTGTGGAGGGGGTTTCTACAACAAATCCCCAACCATCTTTACTTCATTTGTGCTTCTTTGGAGGCAATCTCAGCCATCGAATGCTTGGGAATGGAGTAGGGATTGCCCAACAAGGCTTTTTTATACAGCTAGGGGGGGGGGGGGGTTAGTAGTGGAATGAAATGATTGCTAGGGTTGTCCGAGTGGTTTTGTAGGGGAGAAGTATGTGCCGTCAATACCTGTTGTAAACTGGTTTTTGTCAAGCGGGAAAGAAGTTTTAGGGAAGTAGGCAGTTTTGGTCCCCCATCAAGGTTGTTTAACTTAATGTAATCCTCGCTGCCGGGTTGCCATTTATATTCCCTCAAAACTTGGTATCTTTTGGTAATACAACTTAAGGTTATGGCAGTTTTATTAGCCCCTCAAGTTGTAGTTTCTTCTCTCATTATTTGGCCTTGTCCTTTTGACTTTGCGCCTTTCCACCCTTGCCTTGGATTTGTTTGTTTTTTTTTTTGGCTATCTTTTTTATTCCTTTTCTTGAATATCCGTTTCCGTGCACAATACAAACCGCAAAACTTGACAAATAGCAATTACTTTTAGAAACGTTTTTAGTTATTTAAGTCCGATTTATAAATGGAAAATGGTGATGTGAAATTAAGGACGTACCAAAATCCCCATACTTAAAGGTATTGCCGTGTCCTCTTCCTATCTCAATGTTATGACGTAAACACTTAACGAAAACTAAGAATCTCGAACCCCCACGACTAATTGACCTGAAAAGTAGCAAAGTTTACCGTCAAGGGGAACAAAAATCAAAAAGTTTTCGACGATTCCCGTTTTCCAAACCATTTCTTTATATGGACACTAACTATCCCTAATATTTTTGGATTTTTCTTTCCCTTCTTGACGCCTGTTCGACTTCCTTTATTTATAAACACGGGATCAAGAATGAAGCGTCCATATAATAATCACTAACGAAAGTCCTGACGGAATAAATTCATCGTACTGATTTAAACCAAGCAATTAAAAACCAAGGATCTTTGTCAAAATAAGTCTAAATGTTAAGCACTCATATTTATGACTTGTTGAAACTTTGAAACCCCAACATGGATATAATGATTTAAATGGTGTGTACTCATTTCTACTCACGCATAGAGCAACATATTTTCATAGTCGAAAATTCAAGATGAATCATGGGACTACCAAAGCACACATTATTAAGAACTTGTAACTTGATTTCAAAGAACGAAAATTTAACTGAGAACTTTTGCAACATCTTCATCAATAGATCATAAGTTCTTAAAGCTTAGGAATGCCGTATGCTTAGTTTGAACACCTACCTAGGTCTCGCTCCCTGGTAGGATATCACAACCAACAGCCGGTTTCCTTAGTTTTGAAAACCCACCCGTAGCTAAGCTAGTGGGAAAATCACAATCAAGCACCTTCTTCCAATATGCTAAGGATAAGGTGTCTTAGTATGAACCCTCACCTAGACCTCCTCGCTTCCTAGGTGAGATATAACAACACAAACAGATACAATATCAGGGAAAACACAACCAAACCCTAGAAGAGTAAAGATTCCTTAGTTTGAACCCCCACCTCGTGGTTAGGCGAGTGGGATATCTATACACATCTTACTTGCTCCATATACTCAAATGTATGCTTCATTGGCATAATTTTAATATTCATGCATTTTTGCATTCATATTTCATTCATGCTTCTTTGGCATTTTAACTTTCAAATTACTAAGAACAGAAAAACCTCGCTTTTAAAGAATCAAGTTTACAAAATTTGAAAGCTTTTTCTAAAAAACTCATTGACTTAGTTTGAATTGAAAATGAGAACGTATGATTAGGTGAATTTAAAAGCTAATGGTAAGAAAAAGCCACAAGTTACCATAATAATTTTAGAAGAATCTTGGCCAGCACATAAACATATATTTAACTCTATCACTTCTTGTTTTCACCTTATTAAACTTCAAAGCAATAGAATTCGAGAAAGCTTAGTCCTACAATTTAGGGAACTAGCTAGGGCACAACACGCCCGATCGAGGTCAAAAATAATTCTCATTCAACCACTAAGGAAAAGTCGAAACTGTGACAAAACACTTATTTTATTTTTGAAAATTTTTTAATTTTTTTAATTTTTATTTTGGTATTTTTGAAAAATTTGGTGGTAAAAACGAATTAACGTGATAACAAAACTGGCTGCAGGCAAAAATCAATAATCGAAAATCCCCCATACTAGAACAAAACATCGTCCTCGATGTTTTGAAAGGGGGCACCTACGTAAATCTAAGGCCAATTTATGAGTGGTGGCTCAAAAGATAAAATGTTAGTCTCGATTAGATTTGGATACTTGGATTCCCAAAATGAAGCTAAGATGTGAAACTCAGATAAAAAAATGAGCAACGCGATTTATCACCAATCCGGGCACTCCGGGACATAAAACAACACAAACAACGAACACGGTAATGGAAAGGCGAGCCTCCACACAACAGAAAACACATATTCATTCTTATAATACTAGATCAGCATTGGGGTGCCTCCCCACGAAGCGCTTGTTACGGTCGCTATGCTTGACCCTCACCTGAATTATATGGACCATTGGGAATGTTGGAGATCTGGACTACCAATTGTGGTACGTCCCCTCCAAAGTAAGTGCTTAATACGATACCATTCACTTTAAAGTTGGGGCCCGGGAGTTTTGATAAAACCTCGACGGTGCCATAAGGAAATAACTTTAACAATGGTGAATGGTCCGGACAAACGGGATTTCAATTTGCCCGAGAAAAATCTTTAAGCTAGATTGAAGAGGAGAACACATCACCAACTTTGAAAACCGGTTTTTTAATCTATAAGCATCATGATACCTCTTGGTTTTTCTCTGTTATAGTTAAAGATTTTTCGTAGGCTCTGATCACGAAGCTCATTTAGTTCATGTCATTTGAACTTTCCTGTGATCGCCCGCATTTGAACATCAAAAATTTTTTATGCTTTAGGGCCCATAGGCTTTGTGCTCTAACACGATCGGTAGATGAGCCATGCCCTTTCCCATACAACAAGCTTATTACGGAGTGCACCGATGGGTGTTTTTGTAAGCTGTGCGGAAGGCCCATAGAAGCATCATCTAGTTTGTCCGACCATGGAGGCACGATTTTCCTCCCACGCGGTTCTCGTCAAGAATACGCTTTAAAAACCACGATTTGACACCCTCAACCTTGCCCACTATTGTTGTTTGGGAGATATCGGTGGAGAGACCGATGAGTGACTCCTATACTTAAGCATGTACATTTAAAACTGGTCATTGCAAAAGTAGTGGTACCCGCGATCACTTATGAAAGCTCGGGGCACCAAATCGAGAAAAGAGAGTTTTTTCAAAATTTGCAAACAACTCGGCATCATTGGTGGGAGCGCTTTTGCTTCAATCAACCCAATTTTAGACAAGCTAGTCAAAGCCACGAGTAATGTACTATTTCCGCGTCTTGAAGACCGGGCAAACGTCCATGATTAGTGGTCGTTCTTTATTGCTTTGTGATCGGATTGTTATGACGTCACGCCCTCGGACACGTATTCCTTTTAGGCCCAGTTTGGGGGTGTGACAAATGTCACAACGGGTGACAAAGTCATGGGCATCCTTGTAGATGGTGGGCCAATAGAATCCTGAATCGAAGATTTTTCTGGCTGTGTAATTGGCACCATAGTGTCCCCCAGTAGGTCCACTGTGGCAAGCTTTGAGAATGTCTAAAGCTTCTTGCCCAGAAACACAACGTCTTATTACCTGATCAGCACAGATCTTAAACAGGAAGGGATCATCCCAGAAATAATGCTTGACATCCTTGAAGAATTTATTTTTTTGTTGGGGGATTCATTCCTATGATAACAAATTACCCCGCATGGTAATTTGCAAAATCGGCAAACCATGGGGTACTTTGATCTGAAGAGAAATTAGAACCAAGAGTCTCGAGAGGAAATGCTTCATTGATTTCTTGATTCGAGTTTGTCTTGATGTGGATTTTCAAGTCTGGACAGATGATCGGCGGCGAGATTCTCAGCTCCTTTTTTGTCTCGAATTTCAATATCAAATTCTTGGAGCAATAAGATCCACCGCATGAGTCTTGCCTTAGCATCCTTCTTGGCAAAGAGATACTTGATGGCAGAATGGTCAGTATACACTATGCTTTTTGACATACAAGATATGACCGACATTTTCTCAAAGCATACACTACAGCAAGTAATTCCTTTTCGTAGAAGTGTAAAGAGTTGAGCCTCATTCATAGTCTTGCTAGCATAGGTTATAGGTTGAAAATGCTTGTTTTTTCTTTGCCCGAGGACTGCCCCAATTGCGAAATCGCTAGCATCGCACATCAGTTCAAAAGGCAAGTCCCAGTCGGGAGCAATTAAGATCGGAGCCTCAGTCAGTTTTCTTTTGAGTGTATTAAAGGAATCGATACACTCTTCAGAAAAGACAAATGGAGTCTCTTTTTCAAGCAAATGAGTCATAGGACGGGCAATTTTCGAGAAGTCCTGAATGAATCGCGTAAAACCCGGCGTGCCCAAGGAAACTACGGACAACCTTTGACAGAAGTCGGATGAGGGAGTTTAGCTATTACTTCGACTTTAGCTCTATCAACCTCAAGTCCCGACTTAGAAATTTTATGTCCGAGAACAATGCCTTCCTTTACCATGAAATGGCTCTTTTCCCAGTTTAAAGACAAATTGGTGTCTTCACACCGCTTCAACATCTTTTCCAAATGGGTTAGGCACGTGGAGAAAGAGTCCCCAAAGACCGAAAAGTCATCCATAAATACTTCCATCGTTTTTTCAATCATATCGTGGAAGATTGCCATCATACATCTTTGGAACGTGCCAGGAGCATTGCATAGCCCAAAAGCGCCATGCGATGATAACAAAAGTTCCGTATGGCCATGGTGAATGTTGTCGTTATTCTTGAATCTTGGTCAATTGGGATCTGAAAGTAACCCGAGAAGCCATCGAGGAAACAGTAGTATTCGTTTCCTGCTAGTCTTTCGAGCATTTGGTCCATGAATGGTAATGGGAAGTGGTCTTTTCGGGTGGCTTCATTAAGTTTTCTGTAATCAATACATACTCGCCATCCCGTGACCAATCGAGTAGGAATTAGTTCATTCTCTTCATTTGTGATGACGGTCATACCTCCTTTCTTAGGTACACAGTGTACCGGGCTCACCCAAGGGCTGTCAGAGATGGGGTAAATCAATCCAGCGTCAAGGAGTTTTTCAACCTCCTTTTTGATAACATCGTGAATTTTTGGGTTTACCCTTCTCTGACTTTGCACAGATGGTTCATAGTCCTCTTCCATTAGAATTTTGTGAGTACAAAATTCTGGGCTAACACCCTTTATGTCGGAGAGTTTCCAAGCGATGGCTCGCTTGTGGGACTTAAGAACCTTGAGAAGAGCTGCCTTTTCCTCATCTTTTAAGTCTTTAGCAATTATGACAGGCAACTTGTCGTCACCTTCTAAAAATGCGTATTCAAGATGGGGTGGCAGTTCCTTGAGTTCAACCTCGGGAGGTTCATTAACGGAAGATTCAACGGCTTTAGCTTCACACAGTTTGAGCTCTTTCCTACCTCCAGGCATGTATTGTTCATGATTTGGGAGGGGGGGTGGTGGTTCACTGTTCAAAATTGCCTCTAGAAGCAGGATGTCCCCCTCAGGATCCTGATAAGTTGGATCAACTTCAGATGAAGTTGGATCATCTTCTAGAGCAAGAAACGAATCTGCTTCTTCCATTAAGAGAAAGTCACTGTCCCCGAAAGGAGTGAGATTTGGAGAAGCAGTAGAAACAATAGGCTCAAAATATGGAGTGGGATTGCCACTCGCGATCACGTTTGAAAATCCTAGGACCTCTTGAGAATACTCATCACAAGCCATATCGATGACGTCGATCTTGTTCACCGTCATATGGTTGTAATCAGCTGTGTATTTTGAAGTTTGGTCCAGATTGAATGTGATGGCTTCCTTGCCAACACGAAGGGTAATCTCGCCTTCATAAACATCTATCAAAGCATGACTTGTTTTCAAGAAACATCGCCCGAGAATTAAAGGTACTCGGGGGTCTGGTTCAAAATCAACAACTACGAAGTCAGCTGGAAATTGGAACTTTCCCACCATTAGACGGACGTCTTTAGCAATACCGATTGGTTCAGTGATTGAACGATCTGCAAGCTCTAGCGTCATGCAAGTTGGGGTTAGTTCAGGAAGAGCGAGATCTTTCCAGACAGAATAAGGCATGAGATTAATGCTCGCACCAAGATCGGCCAATGCGTTGCATGTAGTAATCCCCGTAAATTCACATGGAATCAGAAATCGGCCAGGGTCTCCAAGTTTCTTTGGTAACTTGTTGAGGATGACCGCTGAACAGTTCTCATTCAAAGGAGTTCTTGCCAATTCGCTCAATTTTTCTTTGTTTCCAATTAAGGTTTTTAAAGTTGAAGCAAATTTAGGCATGAGCATCAAGGCGTCGGTAAAAAGCTGAAAATCTCGAAAGTTAAATTCCCTAAAGATTCGATAGAATTTCTCGTTTTTGGTCGTTAGCTTTTCCTTGCCTTTTCATCAATTCTCTTGATGGAAAATGAATTGATGCTTTAGGCACTGGGAGTAAACAACGTAGCAATATTAGCTCAGGATTTGGATTACTGAGTCCGAATTTTGAACAACAGGAGTTAGACGCTTCGGTGCTTCCCGTATTAGCAGGAGGCATCGTGTCTTTTGTCACCTCGGTTGTCATGTTATCTGGCTTTCGTCCCTTGGATGTAACACCACTTCGGTAGTGATACCTTTAAATCTTCCTTAGGGGTTGGTAAATAGTGTTACCAGGAAGAGTTCCAGAACCGGAAGTAGAAGCTGTATTAGCAGTAACAAATTTTGAAAGCATATCAGTCAAATTTGCCATTTGGGATTGCAGGTTTTGACCTTGGTTTTGCCATGATTCCTCACAACGCATCATTGGCTGTGACATATCTTTCAAATCTGTTTTGACACACCGTGTTGTCTGAGGAGTAGGTCCTTGATGAGGCTACTGGTTTGATTAACTACTTGGTTTGATGAACCGGAGGTCGATAAATCTGACCTGGATGAAATTGTTTCCTCTGTTTTTGATTGAATTTAATTTCCTCGATTAAAATTGTTTTGACTATTTGCATGAGGAATTCTGAACGGGAGGAAAACCAGGAGTCGAATCATTTGAGACCATCGGAGGTCTAGTAAGCCAGAGATTAGCTTGGTTTAATGGCCGCAGCGCCTGGGACACATACTCTTGGATATTGTCATGGTACATGTTGATGTTTATGGCTAGACAGTTTTGATAAAATGACATCCCACGCAGTTACACAACTTTGTTCAACCGCTTTTACGGGGGCGGAAAGCTGGGTGTGGTTCTTTCTATCGAGAAATAAATGCACGAACCATGTCTTGATTCAGCACATCAGATAGACCTGCACGGAGTGGAGAGCGTTGTACTCATTTTAGCTACAACAGCTTTTGTTTCTTGATTGACGTACCTATAGACTTGCTCTCTATATTTTTAAACATTCTCCGAGCATTTTTGTCTAAGAAGTTACCACCCTGCGCAGAGTTCAATGAAACATGATCATTTGATTTAGGGCATTATAGAATAGTATCGAGTTGATGCAATTCTGAAAACCCATGATGAGGGCATCCCCTTAAAAGATCATTGAAACGATCCCAAGCCTCGTAAAACGTCTCATCAAATTTTTGCTGAAATCTCGTGATTTCATTTCTGAGATTTGTCGTTTTAGAGGGAGGGAAGAATTTGTTAATAAATTTCGAACAAGACATCCCATGTTTCAAGTCGACCTAGGGGGTTTCTTTTTCTCGCCATTTCGGGCTGCCCTTCGAGAGAAAACGGGAAAACCATAAGTTTTGACCGACGTAATTTGGTAGCGTTTCGGAATCTTCATGTAGAAGTGATCTTGTTGAAATAACGGATGTGAGCATTGTGGTTTCTTCTTTATCATTTCCAAAAAATTGTTTGTTTTTGGACAAATTCAAAAGACCATGCTTGATCTCAAATTTATTCGGGTGATTTTCAGGAATAACATCGCATCCTCGTAACCCTCGGTGGGATGGCTCGGAGCAATTGCGCTATAGGTACGATTATCAGCCCAGGCGTAACTATGGGAGGATTCTCAGGTTCTCAAGATTAGGATATTCCAACAGAAGTTTGTCGAACTTTGTTGTCGACGTCTTAAACGGGCTTAGAGAACGAGTGCGCATGCATCAAAAATAGAATACAAAAAGAAATATTTACACTAAATTTTTTTTATGTTTTCAAAGATTACTTCACATTGATTTTAACGACAACAGAATAAGACCACTTAAACCAAATAATCCCTTACATCACGGTAGCTCTCAAAAAAGATAAACTCACAGGTGAGCGGAGATAGAATACGCGAAAGCTGATCTCCTTTCGGGTCGTAGTTCCTAGGAACAACCCTCCTTATACCCACTTTATAGTTTGTTTAACTTTTCAAGGTGAGCCGTACGTCGTAAGAGACACAAAAGGCAAGTTTTTAAATCTTTTGTTCGAGTTGGGAACCAACAAGTTCACCGGAACTTATTATGATAATACCTCAGTTGAGAATATTATATTTTGGTATTTTACCAATTTGTGAATTTTATTTTCTTTTTTATGGACAATGTTTTTATGTTTTTGGTTTTTCTTTGGTTTTTATCTGATAATTATACTAAAAGAAATGAAAAATATTTTTGTACTTTTTTATATTTTTATAATAAAAGAAAATATTCACAGTTTAAAACACAATTGATCAACGTAACGATAAACGGTTGCACAGCCTCCCCGGCAACGGCGCCAAAAATTGATCAGCTCTGACTACACCTTAAAATATATATAATATAATAAAATATCAAATATATAGTAAGAATAGTCTAAAAGCAGAATCAATGATACCGAGAAGTAGTATAGAGCTTTCCCGGGTCGTAAATCCCCAACGAGGCTGGAATGGTAAATCGATACGATCGAAGATTTGAGTTTGAAGGAAGGAATGAGTTTGGGAAGTTGAAAAAGTCAAATTAAACAATAACGAACTAAAACGTCTAAGAAAAACCTAGAAATTATGAAATTAAACTAGAAAACGAAGGCCCGAATCCCGAACAAAAGGGGGAAAACCTAAAAACTTTAAAAATAACCCTACAAAGAAATTTTTGCTTCTAAACTACTCTACGGGTCAAATAACGAAGAATGAAAAAGACTAGACCGAAAACGGAGTTCGTTTGACCCAAAAACGAGTCAAAACAAAAACCCGTACCCGGACCCGTTCTTTAAAAAGTAAAAAGTTATAAAAATGACCCTACGAAAAATTTTATATTTTTCCTACAAACTAGATGATAAAATAAAATTTTCTAAAAAAGCAAAATATATTTTGATAAATTTTATATTTATTATGAATTTAAATAAACTTTTAACTAAATTAATTTTATAAAAAATACTAAACATACTAAAAATTCTGAAAAATTTACAAAAATACTAGCACTGAAAATGGCCCTAAAGAAAAAAACGAAACCAAAATAACTCGACCAATAAGCCCTAATCAGCTGTTTCAGCTTATAAGCTTATGAGCAAAAATGACATAACCTAATAAGGCCCTTTGAGTCTTTAACGCAAAAAGACGCCAATGCGCAGTGGTTAAGTGTGTTAGCAAAAGGGAGGGGATGTATCGAGGGGTCCCGGGTTCGAGTCTTGCTCACCCGGTCCCTTGTCTTCCCTTCTCTTTTTATTTTTGCAACACTCTAGGGTAGAAACTGTAAAAAACGAAACTAAAGGGTAGGCGGGCAAACTTTAACAATTTTACACTATAATAGAAACGGGTGACCCTAAACTATGAAGAAAATACAAAATAGACCCTACGCTATTGGCTTATTTTTGGCTTATTAAAATTTGAGAATTAGCAAAAACTTAAAACTACAAACTTATCAATTAGCTAATTCTCTACAACATTAACAAAAGCACTATCTACTTTTAACCACTCAATAAGCTACAAAATAAGCTGTTTAGTTTCTGTTACAGAAAGTGGTGTTTAAACTAGCTTTTTGAACTTTAGCTTATTCCTAGCTTATTGTTGGATGAAATTGTTAAGACTAAAAGCTGCTAGTTAAGTTTTTAAAAGAAAAATTACACAAGTATATCTAAACAAACATTAGCTAGGTATTAACAGGTTTAGAAAGAAAAATGAACTGAAAAAGTGCTAATTTTGACTTAAAACTGAAATAAGCTTCTCAAATAAGCTAACTTGCTTATTTCTAAACCTTAACAGTTGAAATTCTGAAAATAAGCTAACCTATGGATATTAAGCTAATCTAGATAAAAGGATTTTACTAGTGCTACTAGAAATGGAAATTCAAAATGAATTAAGCCATTATTTTGACTGCTGCTAATACCACTGTTGAAAGGAAAAATTTAAGCTATATTAAAAGCTGATAAGGGAAATTTAAAGGCTTATCTATATTAAGCTACTAAAGAACTACTTACAAGCTCAATCTCAATCTCTAACTTCTAACCACTAAAGCTAATAGTTGCTAGAAAAAATGATGAGCTACAACAGTTTTAACTGAGTTAAAACTGTTGTAAGCTGATGCAATTGGTAATGTATCAAGTGCAGGCTAAGTTGACACCTAAAAAAAACTCATATACTAACTCAATCCATGTATTAAATCCTACATTAACTAAGATTTAACTCTCTTGTTCTTGAAATCACTTATCCTTCAAATTTACTTATCATCAAAACTGTCCTGGTGTAAAACTCAAGTTTCTTTAACTCAAAAATTTAAAATAGTGCAAACTAATTTTTAAAACCTATTCTAAACCTGGTAATTTGACTAAAATTAACTAAGTAAAGAGTTTTAATAAGGTGCAGTTGACTTTAAGAGTCAAAGTAAGCCTAAACCAAACACTCCTTTATGGAGGGCTGCCAAAACTAAATGAGCTTAAAAGCTGGTTTGAAAACTAATTAAGCCAAAACCTTTTAGCTACTCACACTAAATTTGACCTACTAAAGCTAATTAAGCACTTAAAACTACAGCTTATTAGAAAAAATACACTAGTTTCTCTCCGCCTATTATACTAGAACTGCTAGAATTAGAGAATTTAAGTTCTTAAAGAACTAAACCTATAACAACTAAATGCATTAGCATCATTCAGCTAACTCAACAAATCTAAACACAGTTGATCACAAATAGCAACAAAGAAATAAGCTATTGGTTTAAGCTAAATTTAATCTAAAATGAAATGTACAAGTTAAAACCTGGAAATTGAAGAATCTTCACATTCAAGCTATCCAAGAGTAGAAGCTTAAATGTTCCTATTGGCTTCCAAAGCCTCTAAACCAATAAGCCATGAGCACAATAAGCTGTCCTTAGCTTATTTACTTCTCAAACATCCAAATTGAAATCAATGAGCTCAGTTGATCATCTTATGATGTAAAATGACTAATAGGAGTAAATGAATGGCTAAAACAGAATTTTTAAATGAATTTGAGCTTAAGAAAAGGAATAAGCTCTCATGAGCTTATTAAGAGCTTATTTGAGAAAAACAACTTTAAATTGAAATCAAAGAACACACGAAGCTTGTAAACTGAATGATATTGCTCAATTGATAAGGTACAAGAGAGAAGAACAACAGTACAAGTGCTTAAAACTGTTTTAACAAACTTGAAAGTAAAATGCTTAATTGAAAGAAAAATACAAAACTGAAACTTAAAACTAAAACAACTAACTCCCCTTTAAACTTCTGTCTTCTCTTTCTTTTATAGGCTTGAGCTTGTGTTATTTGTGTTAGTTTTAGTGAAACAAAACCAAAAACGAATTTTGACCGTCGATCAAGCCTTGGGGCTTTTATTGGGATTGTTAATTGGGATTAGGGTTTAAGTGGAGGAGGGGGGATAAGTTTGTTCATGGGGTTGAAGGGTTGCAGGGTAAAAGAAGTTTTGTAAACCCGTGACTTGGGTTTTTGTGTTTTAAAAATGGCGGGAAAATGGGTTTGTACGGGGGTTGGGGATGACAGGGTATAAGTTTGTGAGATTGGCAAGGTTGGCCCTCCATGGTGTTGGTGATCCTTGCACCCACCGTCCTTAATAGTTATATATAACCTATGGACATGGCAAAACCAGTCCCCAATGAGTTATATAACCTTTGCGGGATTCGACCTTGGTGGGGAACAAGTATGGTTTTGTTCAGAACTGCCCCCCCCCCATTTGTTTCTTTGAGTGAATGCAAAATCGGCCCCTGTCCGTCTTTTTTCTCGTTTCTCTATAAGTATAAAGTTAAGGGTTTGTCAATTGTCAACCCTTAAACTTATATTTCTAGATTTGTTTGATTTTTGGGCTTCGGTTAGACTTGGTTTACTTTGACTTTGACCAGTTGAACTTTTTACTGTGACTTTTTGACTTGATTGACTTTCCGCTTCGATGTTGGCTTTGTCTTCACATCTTTCCATTCCGAGTCCGGTTTTTGTCGTCTTGGCTTGTTTTTCGTCCTTTTCTTCCGTTATCCGTTCCTGCACAACACAATTAGCAAAACAAGCATATATTTGGCATTTTAAGTCCGTTTTTGGTTATTTTAGCTTGTTTTTAAAGGTAAAAGGTATGTGTATTTAAGCACATACCAAGCACGTTTTCATTATTCGGACTCTAAAGCAATTTGATGTAAAACGACAGTCCTGACAACTTTTTTGTTTTGACCGAGACCCGAAAACAGTCAGAAGCTGACTGAAATGCCCTCGCAAGATTTTGAAAACGTAGAAAATAATTAAATTATATTTAATTATCACCTTGTATTAGATAAAAATATTCAATAAATTTTTGAGCATTTTAATTAAAAGCGTTTGTTGAAAAACGCGAATATTCGGGTTAAAATTCATTATTTTTAATTTTCGACAAAGTTTATCATAATATACAAAATAAATAAAAACGTTTAAATAAATTTTATAAAACGTGTACTGAAAATTAGTCAGTGAATACTCATTTTTATCAAAAAATGAATGCGAAAACAAAGGCGCAAGTTTACGTGACACGATCATCCGTTAAGTCGCTCAACACGATCCCCGAACCACTATCTTAACAAAAAATTCTCAAAGTTACACTTTTGGTCCCTGTGAAATATTTATATATTTAACCCCAATCTATTATATACATTACATGTTTTTTTAAAACTTTTATATAAATATAAAGTTTATATATTTTTTTCATTTTTATCAAAATAAACACACACACAAAACACATATCACCCCTCTCCTCTCTCCCATTTCCGGCAGCCCACACCACCGCCACCGACCGCCGCCGTCGCCGCCTTCGGAAAACTTTTTCGGCGGACTTTTCCGGCCAAGACCAAAAATGAACCTCATCAACCGATCTACCCGATCCCCTAGGTCACTCTCCCCCACTCGCTCCTCCACACCACCACTGCCACCGCCATCGCCACCCTCTCACTGCCATCATCATCATCGTCCCATCGTCAACACCACCACCATCATCATTTTCGCACCATCATCATCATCACCAACACCCCGTCACCACCATCCCACCACCCACGCCACCACCACAGCCACCATAAGGGTGCGTATGGTTTTATTTAAAAACCAACAAGGGTGCGTTGGGTTTCCACAGCCAAGGGTGCGTTTGTTCATTGGTAAACAGCACCACGTAGGGTGGTTTGGTTCGGGTTGGGTTTGGGTGGCTGCCACCACCACGAGGGTGCGTTTGGCAGTCACCACCACCCGAAAAGGGTGCGTTTGTTTTATTAAACCCGAGTAATGGGTTGCGATCGGTTTTATGATAGCATCGCTAAGGGTGCGTTTGATTTGGGTTCGACACATATTAGGGTGCGTTTGGCTCGATGGAAAACGTAAGAGGGTGTTTGTTCCTTCGTTTTAATCGATTAGGGTGCGCGTGGTTTATTTGGCAGCAACAAGGGCTGCGTGTGGTCTCATTACTCACCAAGAAGGGTGCGTTTGGTAATAAAAACAGCCACAAGGGCGTTTGTTGGTGGGTTTAGCAGCCACGAGGGCTGTTTGGGGTCCAAGGGTGCGGTTGGTTTGATATTAAGCAGCCGAGGGCTGCGTTTGGTTTGTGACAGCCCAAAGAGCGTGTTTGGTTTAACCGAAAAAGCACAAAGGGGGTGTTTGGTTGGACAGATTTCCATAGGGGCGTTTAGGTGTGACAGCCACTAGGTGCGTTTGGTTTAACAGGACTCAAAATAAGGGTGTGTTTGGTTAATATGAATCAACTAATAAAAATAATCATAAGGTTTTATAAATATTAAAATTGGATATATATTGGTGGTTTAAAAAAGGTTAAATAAATAAGGATATTTATTATTTGATTTAATTTAGATATAATAACATATATAAACATATTATATCTAAAAACACGGACATTTGAAATATTGAAACGTGAATACTTGCAACATATATTGCTTAAGGGAAAACGTGTAGATTTTATAATCTAGAAAACGTTATAGTAAAATCCGAAAGGTCATGACGAATTTATATATTTTCTATAATATTCACGAACTGCTATTGTTTTTAAACCGAACAAGGAACTAAAGTTATATTTTGAAAAGATATATTAAAATATTACCTACACAACATCCTACAACAATGAAAAACAAATAGTTTTTACTAATGAGAACAACAACTTTAGCTACATCCGTCAGTAAGACGAAAGTAAATGTATAAAATATAATTTTTTATAAATTCGACTAAAAGTAAAATCCGAACTTTTTAAAAGCTTTACAATCACAGCTGATTAATTCATAACTTTAAGACGTGTGTATACTTTTATGTAAGGACTTTTTATTAATTAAATTGGTGTCGAAATATTTGGTTTAATTATTTACTCACAGTTATTATATAATACTTGCAAAGCATTATATACGTCACATTAATCTTCAGATTGTTTGTATTTGTTACATAACTCACAGTACGAGTTATATAAGGGTTTATTTTTATATGTAATATATAAAGAATATATTACACACTTTGCGTTACTTTTCGATTTATTTTATTTAACCAACCACCAAATTATTACAACTTTAAATCTAAATTTTTATCAACGTGTCGCATTGATGTAACCATTCATCGGAAGCCCAAATACATTACCATAGGCTAGTGGGACTTAGCCGTTAAGATTAGTTGCAACTTCTTGATCGAGCTGCTTCGTCTTCCGTTGGTGTTGTGCATATTAGATGCCTATCTGTCAATCGTTCTTCATTATCGAGGTGAGTTCATAACCTCGCTTTTCAATATTTTGAATGTTCTATAAACCCGCGAGGGGGATACATGCTTGTCTACAAACTCTTTTACTTACTCGGTTATCTTATAACAACGTGATTGTTTTAAAGTGAAAATTGTGAGTTTATAACCCCACGTTTTACATGTTTTATATATATTTTTGGGGTGAGAACATGCTTGTTTACAAATGCATTTACATGATTGTTTACAAATTGGTTTACATACTCATTTACATAGCTCGCTATGGGATACATTACTTGACTTCATTTTTGGTCACAAATGCATATTTTACTTTTGAAAAAAGGATTACGGATTAGCTTAAGCGGATTGAACTGCTGACAAAAAACGGACTAGCCAGGAAGAGTTCTTGAGGGGACACCGGTAACTGAGTACTAATTTTACTTTATACTGCCCCGAGTGTTCTTGTAGGGGTACCCGGTACCGGAGTAATATATCTTTAAATCGCTGCCCGGGTGTTCTTGGAGGGGACACCTGTGATGGGTATATATAAGTCTACGTCACAGCGTCATGAACTGTAAATCACTTGGAGGGTGAGCGCGAATGTTATGAAATAGATCTAATTCGGTGTGGATCCCTTTCGGATGATTAGCTTATCGCCGGTAACGACAGTTAAAGCGATGATGTCCACGGAAGATTTAAAATAGATCTATTCCGGGATGACAAACCCCGTTCGGGTGATTAGCTATCACTAAGTAAACGAACGTTATAACATGTCGGATTACGATTGGTTGGGAGTACAGGGCCCCCAACAAATATACATGAATTTTTGCTGTTATATTAGTGCATCGGTTTCATGAACTTAGAGTAATTGTAAACATGTTTTAGTATACTCACATGGATATTTATTGCCTTGAATAAAGTGGCAATACATACTTGAAACATTTTGGTGACATTAAATTGATCATGCATTCTTTATAAATCTTTGGGATTTTTACATGGTACTGTGATGACACAGTGGACAAATACATTCATTTGAAACTTACATTCATATTTAAACTAACCTATGAACTCACCAACTTTATGTTGACCGTTTTAAGCATGTTTTTCTCAGGTGATATAGATACTTGGCTTACTTGAAGTGCATTGGAGTCTATACATTCAAGTTTTTCATGGTGATGCAATTATGGGACAAATGTTATATCAATTTCAAGGAAATCAACGAGATTATTTTTCAAACGACACATTTAGAGGTCGTTCTCTTGTATCTAGCGCTGTGTATTATGAAGTAACTCCCCCGGACATACTTCTGCTGCGACACGCATTTTTGGGGGTGTTACATGTAAACCGCACCACCGTTACCAATAGCCATAATACTTATACCTTGTCAAAAATCTAATATTTCCCTCCCCATTTTACTTATATAAAAACCGGCTAGGCCTATAATTATACAAAATACACCAAGACACTTCTTACACAAAATCTACCAACTAGATAATTCTTTTCACCAACTAAACCATTATTTCTCGTAACCTACTTAAACGCACAATCATCCCATCCCCTTTTCTTACAAGGCCAGGCCACCCCGCCCCCAAATACTTTCATTAAGGAATGTGTTTATTTATCTACTAGATATTTTACAAAGCTAGTTAATCTTTTCCTATATAAGCAACACTTCCAATCTTAAACTATTTCATCACAAAAACAAAACAACTCATTCTCTCTTTTCCTCTCCTCAAAAGCCACGACTCATATAAGCCATAAAAAGTTCATATTATTTTCTATTGTCTTGATATTTCAAGCATACAAGTGTGATCAAGGGTATTATCTAAGGTGTTCTAAGTTGATTTCCAAGTTAGGGTTTCTATTTTAAGCAAGGGTTTTTCAAGATCTAAGTTAGGGTTTCATAAATCAAGATTTGGGTTTTTGATAAGGTTTTACGTTAAAATCAAATACTAGGGTTTTTTTTATCATAAGCTTTGTAAGCATTCTACATCTACTCTTTCGATTTTCATACATATTGATTATGTTCTTACACATTTCTATACTTACATAATGTATTTACATACATGAACACCAATATTATTAAGTTATATCACCAAACAATAGACTTTTATAAATGTTTGCAATGAAATCAAGAACAACAATTACTTATATGATTATTAGGCATATTATCAAGTTTATTATTCATAAACTAGCTTAAACAGTTTTATAAATTATTTTCATGTTTTTTTCTTATTATGGTGAAGTGTTGGATGGGATTAGGTTAGTTTGGATGTGTAGATTGTGAAGGAGGTTTAAGTGGTTAGATTAGAGGTTATTGTTTTGTAAAAATGAGGTTAAAATTATAGTTTTATAGTGTGTAAAACGCCCCTTAGGACAACAGGTTTTAAACAGTTAGTTACGGATTTTTCAACGAGTTAAAACCTAAAAACTGTGTTAGTACGTCTCAATACGAAGGAGATATGAATATTTAAAGTTTACCGGCAACTATAATATTTTGACAGCTTTTGGGTAAAGATGTGGTCTGATCAGATTTTGTTTCGTATTTTTGGGGCCTTTCGGGTCCGAACCGGCTTAAATATAAAACTAGAATGTTGCTCGGAATGATGTTTCAGTAAAATAGCGCAAGTTTTTGAAGCCTGAGAGTGTAATATGAGTGAGTTAATCTTAATTAAAACTAGACAACTTTTATATAAAATTTCATGCACACTTTTTCCTGACATGAATAGTAAAACAATGTTTTTGGACTTCGGGTCCGTTTAGACTATAAAAACCTTAGGAAATAATATAGCATCACTTATATAATATTTATACGCCTTTTAAACTTTATAAATATTTTTTTATGAATTAACTAGACTATATATATTGTCGTTGTAAAAATAATAAAAGTGGTAAATCGAGCTAAATGGACTATAATTACTTTTCTGGCTATTAGGATATATTAAAGACGTTTATACTTCGGAATTAAAAGGTAAACTTAACATAAACATTATTTTAAGTAATAAGCTAAAACTAAAACTATTAGATGGTGATATAACAATATAAAATATAATGCATTATTTTATATTCACTTGCATTATTCTAAATCGACCTATAATTAAATAGGTTGCATACCGGTCATTTGTGACGTCATTCCTTGTTGATTTTTTCAAAGTCAATAATTTGTTTAAAGTTAGATTTCATAGCCCCACATTTTACTTGTTTAATTACTTGGGGTGAAATTACATTGCTCGTTTTTACATTTGAACATAAGTACAAATTACTCGTTTACGGACTAGTCTAGGTACCCATTCACCTATGACTTTCAATACGCCCTTTATCATGAACCATTAATTACCTTGTGTAAGCACGAATGTTATGGATAGATCTTTTGGGATTGACATTCCCGCCCAGTTTGACTCAAGTACATGTCAAATGGGCACAGTTTCATTTGAGTTACTTTACGGGTGTCCCAGGTTAGGCACCTGTATAGGCACTTATCCTTAATTTTAGTTAACACTTCGGTGTCATAAGCTTAGATAGTAGTAAACGCATTTTGTATGGCTTTGTATTTGTTATATTGTCAAACTCACTTTAAAATCTTATGATTCACATTTACAGTTTTATAAACCTATGAACTCACCAACTTTATTGTTGACACTTTTAGCAATGTTTTTCTCAGGTGCTTGATTTCCATGGCTTGCTTATGGTGTCTCATTCACGAAGTCTTTTCCTGCATAATGTTGATCATTGTATAACTTTTGAACTACTATTACTTTTGGATTTAAGTATTGTAATGTACTTGGTTGAAAACTTATTCCGCTTTGTTAAATTCAAATGATAACTTTTCAAAATGACTCATTTGAGGTCGTTCTTTATTACTGTGTGTTATGATGCTATAAATTCACACGTCCCCGGTTACCTTTCTGCTGCGATATTTTGGGGGTGTGACAGCCAAGCACCCTCCAGCCCCCTACTCCCTCCTTCATTGGGGGTTAGGATTAGACTTGGGTACTTCAAGTATTCTATTTGGTTTCTTATGGGTTTGAAAGTCATCATAGTAAATTATGTTTGGTTTATTATTATATGACATGTGAATGACCAAGAGCAAATACATATATCAAAAGTTACAACATAACATATCAGACA
>BQNB010001826.1:0-10185 GCA_026074375.1 Tanacetum coccineum | reverse complement strand
TGATTTTTAATTCGAAAACCATAAGGAGTTAAGGGCTAATTTTCGAACTGGTAAAAATACATGATATTAGCTACTTCCTTATTTTTTTAAAAATTTTCAAGATGTCTAAGTAGGGTAAATTCGTGTCCAATTTTCATAAGTTTCTGCCAGGCTGATTTCGGGACTGTTTTGGGTAACAAGGGTCATAGGGTCATCTAAAATTAGAAATAAATCAAACCCTTGATTTTGGACACATTGAATGTTAAGATAGTAATGTGATTTAGAGAGGGATTTGGTAGGGTTTTTAGGTATGGAAAAACTTTACTAAATAAGTAGTAAAAATTCAAAATTTTGGAAACCCTAAATAAGTAAAGTCAAACCTTTTATTTTGGTATGTTTGAGTAGTGGCTTTTAAAATGAGTTAAGTAATATATGTAATCATGATTTTGTAGATCCGGTGACAATTTTGTGAATTCTTTTCATTTATGTTTGTCTCTTTCCGTTGCGCATTCGTTAAGGTACAGATATTCTTGATACATACCTCTCTTTACTATTGTTACGATTTATAGGTTCTTTAGTTCGTTCCGTTATTCGTACAGATATTCCATCCTTTTAGTAAGGACATTCTTTCACTTGATTTTTGTTTGATCAGTTAATTGATTCACTTGATGATCTATTTGATTTGCTATCCGTAATCATGACTCGTTTGATGTTGACAATCCGTTTGATTTCGATATTCGTTTGTATGAATCTGTTGGTTCTTTTTGGAATATGCTTCTAGATTCGTTTCCATATTTAGATTATTTGAAACTTGTTCACTTATATCTTTGCTTTAATCTTGCCCGAGCTATTTGTATCTAGTCATGGAGGTACCATGACCATGTCATTGATGCACCAATGGCATGACACTATCTGTGGCGGTGTGATTAGTCCACGGTGTTCCCTTTTGTATGTGCACTTATTATGATTTGATTATATATGTTCGTACACTCGCCATAGTGCTTGTGTATATGGATATGACTTTGTTTTGCAGGGAGCGTATGGATGCATCCTAGGTACTTTGTTCCGTTCAGTTCAGGTGAATGGTTGTGTGTGTGCAATACACCCCATATCACATTTGGTACATCAGGGAATGCATACATGTGTACATTTGATTATGACTATCTGATTATTTGTTTAGGGTCTAAGCATGTGGCATGCTTTAGACATTTGTTTGGGCTCGTGGGCATTTCCTTTGATTACTCTTATCCTATTCATTGTTCTATATATATATATATATATATATATATATATATATATATATATATATATATATATATATATATCGCTGGCATTTGTTTGGCAAGGTTCTTCGTGATCCGTTTAGTTTATTTCCTTCGTTTTATTACCGTATTATTTATTTATTATTATTATATCTGTTCACTGAGCGTTAGCTCAGCCGCGTTTTCTTTTCCTGCGGCAGGTACTAAGCGGGAAGCTGGGATATGAGTGTTGAGAGTAGGAGCTTTTAGAGGACCCACCTTTAGAAGAACCCTTTTGGATTTGGATTTATGTTTTAATACCTTTCCTTTTGAAGATTTCTTTCATTTGACTTTGTTGGAATTTAATACTGTTGGAAGTCATTTTGTTTTATGACTTGGTATTTTTAATTAATAAAGTCTTCCGCTTGCGTTTATATGTTCTGATATGACACCATAACATAACTCTTGGTCTCTTTATCGGAGCGGGATGTTACAATTATGGTATCAGAGCCAGGTTGACTTGTAAAACCTAGGTTATGACCTGTGAGGATTGGGTAGACATTAGGCTTCCTTTCGTATTTTGATATGATCGCTTCCTTTCGTATTTTGATCTTAGCTTTAAATTATCTTCGTTGTTTCATTCGTTGATTACCTGCTGCTAAGGGGCGAGTATTTTCTTCGACTAAGGATCAGACAGCTAACTCTTCAGGTACCGTTTTGAGAAATCCTCTTCTTGAATGATCGTGCTGTTTTTGTCTTACTTGATACGGGTGCAACACATTTTGTGATTTCTGTTTCAATTGCTAAACACCTTAGCATCTTCCCTACACAACTTAATTATACCTTACCGATGTCTACGCCTATGAAAAGTCTGACCACGAATATCAGAGTTGTCCGCTTCGTTTTGATGATAAGATTCGTTTTGCTAATTTGCTTCCCTTAGAACTAAGTGATTTCGATTTTATTCTTATGTATGGGGAAAAAAAATAATTGGTTGGCTGAACATAGCGCACTATCATTTGTTTTACCAACTGTGTGTGTGTTTGATAATCTGAATAGCCCTGAATTCATTTACCTATTTCAATTTCGAGGACGAAATTTTCTTTTTAGAGGGGAAGAGTTGTAAAACCCAAAAATTTGAATTTCATTTCATATTGGTAATTTTGAATATAACCTAAAGTTTATTAATAAGCATTTGAAATTAAAACCTTAGGTTATAATTTTGGGAAATTATAGAGATATAACATAAGGTATTTGTTTAAGAAAATATTATATATATATATATATATATATATATATATATATATATATATATATATATATATATATATATATATACATATATGGCCGGAACATTTAAAAAAAATAAATATATCTGTAATTTGATTATTTTTTTATATTTACTTTCCTTGTTATAAAGAAAAACACAAAACAAACCTAAAAAAAAAAAGACTATTTTAAGGGATAAGCATTAAAAGGTTTTAGTAAGTATTTTGTGCAATCTTAAAAATGGAAAAAAAAAAATTTGTTCCCCTTCCTTATCTCTTAAATCCGGCCCCCTAGGTGTGTGTTCACTATTAAGAGGCTTTCTTCATAAAGCGTTTATACCAATTATAAACCTTGAAACGATGTTTCCCTAAGATACCTATTCTAATGGATTGGATATCCTGGTCAACCTAGCCGAAATTTAGGTATATTAAGAGGTGTCGAAACACCAGATATTGCTGAATAAAGTTATCAGCGTCATGTTCAACTGGTTTAGTAAATCTTAAGTCTTTTCTTAGACACACTAAGCGGATAACACAAATTTAATCTCGGGACGAGATTTCTTTAAGGGGTAGGTACTGTAACATCCGAGAATTTTCGGATTTTTAAGATAACTATTTTACCCCTTTGACTTTTAGGTCTGGCTTGACTTACAAGAACAACCATCTAAATCACGTTTTCACGGCTCGGACCCTAAAGCAATTCGATGTGAAACGACATTCCTGACAACTTTTCAGTTTTGCCCGAGACCTGGAAACGAGCCGAAAAGGGCTAAAACAGCACCGCAAACATTTTTCGAACAATATACAACGCGGACACACAAAAACAATTAAATTTGTTTTTAATTATCAGTATTTATTTAATAAAAATATTAAATAAATTAGTCATCATTTTAATTAAAAGCGTTGTTGATAACGCGAATACTCGAGCTTAAATCCATTTTTATTTCGGACGAGGCGAAACCGGTTCACAAAATGAATAACAGATATTTTATTAAATGTTATAAAATATTTATGAAACATTATCAAGTAAATACTCATTTTTATCAGAAAAATGATTCGGAAAACAATGGCGCAAGTTTCGTGCGTTGATTCATCCGTTAAGTCACTCAAATGAGTCCCGAACCGCTTTTATCAAAAAGTATGTGAAGAAAATTACACTTTTTACCCCCATCTAATTATAACTTGTCACTTTGTTATAAACTTTTAATATATATATAAAAAGTTTATATTTTTCTTTTCATTCCCATCTCTATATAACACACACACACTAAATTCCTCTCTCTCTTATATAAAAACAACACAACACCACCACCTCATTAAATATGATTATCTCTCTCCTTTCTCTCCTATTATATCCGGCAGCCACCGGCCGGCCACGGTCACCACTGCCGGAAAGACTTTTCTGGTGGATTTTTTCGGCGAACACCAAATGTGATCCTCATCAACGGATCTACCCGATCCCCATATCCACTCGCCGCCACGCGCGTCCACCCCCTCCGACTGCCTCCCCACTTCACGCCGCGACCACCACCACCGTCCCACCACCACTGCCATCATCATCATCATAACACCACCTACATCATCGTACCAACACCATCATTATCACAGCCACCAAGGGTCGCTATCTGTGATTTAAAATATGAACCACCAGAAGGGTGTTTGAAATAATATGTGGAGCAAATCCACCCCGAAGGTGGTTTGGGTTCGCGAAGATGTATGACAGCTGCCGCCACAGGGTCTGTTTGGTTTTATTTATAAACCGATTAGGGTGCGTTGGTTCTTGTATAAACAAAAGGGTGCGTTTGATTTCCACCAGTCGGGGTGTGTTTTGGTTTCGATAAAAACACCACTAAGGGTGTTTGTTTCGCTGTGTTAACAGCAGCACCTCAAGGGTGCGTTCGGTGTAATACCGCCACCACAAAGGTGCGTTTGGGTTGACATACACACAACAGGGTGCGTTGGGTTTATTGAAGCAGCCACGGGTGCGTTTGGTTATATCAAGAAAAGGATGCGGGTGGGTTTGGTTATTAACAAAGGGCGCGTTTGGGGTCCGGGTCAGCAGCAAGAAAGGCTGCGTTTGGTTTATAGATGCACCAAGGGGTGCGTCTGTTTCGGGACAGCCACCACGAGGGTGGGTTTGGTTTGGGTTTAGCAGCAGGGGATGTTGGGTTGGCTTTGATAAGCACCTCGAGGGTGCGTTCGGGTTGGGTTTAACAACCACGTGGGTGCGTTTGTTTGTGCCTCAACCCCAAAGAGAGTGCGTTTGGTTTCCGAGTCACAGCCAAAGGGGTGTTTGGTTGGCTGCCAAACAGCCCTTGGGGGGGTGTTTGTTGGTTCGGCTGTCATTAACAGCCGGGGGATGTTTGGGTTGGTTTGGGTTTCGGGTCAGCCGCAAAGGGTGCGGTCGGGTTGTGGGTTAACAACCGATGACGGGGTGTCGGGTTAGGCTGTGAGACAGCCGGGGCGTCGGGTATGATATTGGTAGGGTTTGGTTTGAACGGAAAAAATAGAAAAAATGGGTGCGTTTGTTATTGTGACACCGAAACGGGTGCGTTTGATTGTGTTGACACCGAAAAAGGGTGCGTTTAATTTAAAAGTATTCGATTATTTCGTTTATATTATCGATAAAATGTATATGTGATGAAATCTGTTTAAACTTGCGACGTCTAAATAAAATGTGATATTATATAGTATTTAAAAACGGGGAATGTAATAATGTATAAGCGATAATAGATATAGTTTAGACGATTTTGAACTAAAACGGACTTTGGCGCGTTTGTAACGGATAGTTTTGAGAGGAAAACGAACATGAGATTAGAAAAAAACTAGATACGAGATGTTGAAAAGTTAGACTTTAGTTTACTAAATATAACAAATTATTATTTTGTCGGACGTTTTTGATATTTAACGGGACTTTTATATCCCAATACGAGGAAACTAGAGTGAAAATAAGAGAAGAAATAATGTAAATTAGTAGAAAATAAGTTAATTTTAATATATATTAAATCTGACATATCTATTAATTAAACGATTTGAGCACTTTCGAATCCGTTTCAGCCTTCCGGCGAAACACGAAAGTTGTTCGTAATGACGTTTTACTTTGCCGCGAGGATTGTCAGTTTTAAAATTAAGACATAGCGGGTCAAAACTAAAGGTCGGTTGATCTATTATTTCAATTAATTATTTAAGACCATTGTTCTTTCGGTCTAAAAAACGACAGAGTAAAAATAGTAACTTTCGGTAAATATTTGCATTATGCTTGATTAGACGGAAAATAGTATATAGATATCATATAATATCTAAGGGTTAAGATTTATGACGCGCAAATGGAATTTCTCATCACTGTAAATATATGTATGTATAATATTTAAATTATGTAGATTTTCGTCGTTACGAGAGGAATATAGACATTGTAAGATTCGTATATAGTATAAATAGAGTATTATAATAGAGCGACTAATTAGAGGGTCGTGGCCGAGATCGTTTGCAATTTGGTTGTGGAATTATTTGGATTATTTGATCGTGGTTCTTTTGATCAAGTGGTGAGTTTTATAGCTCCCCTGTTTTTTACTCGTTTTACATTTATTTGGGGTGAGAAACATGCTGTTTGCAATGCGTTTCAAACCATGGGTTGATTATACAGAAATTGGTTGCATACTAATTTACATAATTCGCTAATGTGATCATTATTTGACTGTCTTTTTGGTCACTAAATACATACTTTCCATTCGAAATTGATTGTGGATTACGATTGGTTGGCGTCGCGGGGCCAAAATCATTCTTGCCCGGGGTGTTCTTTGGATGGGAAACAATCCAAGTAGATGGGATTAATCATTTATTTGTATTACTGCCCGGGTGTTCTTGGAGGGAACACCCATGAGGGGAACACATTATTTTAAATCACTGCCCGGGTGTTACTATTAGGACGGGACACCTGTATGGGTACATACAAATAAAAAAAAATAAAAAAAAAGTCTATGTCACAGCGTATGACTGTATAGTACATCTTGGAGGGTGAGACGTGAATGTTATAAAATAGGTTCTATTTGGGATTGATAATCCACGTTTGGGTGTTCGCTATTCAACTGGACAAACGAACGTTTATACATGTTGTCTGCGCGCATGTTATGAATAGATCTATTCGGATTGACAACCCCCGATTCGGGTGATTAGCTAACATAACTGAGAACGATCGATTATAGATAACGATGATCGGATCTCGTTGGGAAGTGATTGGAGCACCCAACAAATACATATGACTATATCTGATGTTATATTAGTGCTTCAGTTTCACGAGATTAGAAGTTATCAGTAAAACATTGTTTTATACTCACATGGCTATTTACGGTTGCCATTGAATAAAGTGGCTCAATTACATACTTTGAAACATTTTGGTGACATTAATGGTCATGCATCTTTATAAATCTTTGAGATATGATTTGGTACTTAGTGGTGTCAAATAATGTGTCGTGCAATTTTTCCTTATAAATCTTTGGGTTTTTTACTATGGTACTGTGTGATATTGTGGAACTAATACATTCATTTCGAAAACATACCATTCATATTTAAACTAATCTATGTACTCACCAACTTTAATGTTGACACTTTTATGCATGTGGTTCTCAGGTGAATAGTTGCTTGGATTATTTGATGTGCATTGGAGTATTTTATTCCAGTTTTTCATGGTATGCAATTATGGGACAGCTATTAATATTAGATTTAGAAATCAATGAGATTGTTTTACAAAACGACAATTTAGAGGTGTCTCTTGTATCTTGCGTTGGGTGTATTATGAAGTAGCACCCCATGTGGTATTCCGATGCGTTGTATATTTTTGGGGGTGTTACAGATTGGTATCAAGAGCAGTGAGTAATATAGTGGAACTAGGTTGCATATATAGAACCTAGACTATAACCGTTACTCACCAAATTCATTACATCAAACATCTTTTTCATAGTGCATATAACAGCTACGTTGCTTATGTGCTACAATTACGTGCTGCATAAGTGCTTCGTGACATTTACATATATAGATATAATTATTTATGCTGGCTTTTCCTTCGAGTATTCGTACGTTGATTTATTTATTGAGGTTAATTTTATAAAATACTTAGATGATAGAGAAAAAAACTTGCTTGACATTGTGAGTTGTCACTATGGTCGCAATTATACCTCGGACATTTTGTGTTATACAATGGTCTTCAATCTAGATAACTCTCTTAGACCATTGTGAGTTGCACATGGTCTCATTACATTCTTCACTAACTAAATGAGAGTTAAACAAGGTCTCAAGAATTATAATTTCTTCTATAGCTCTTATACAATATCGTACTATTCGAAGACGTTTAATAATTTTTGTTTACATGGAATTTTGTATGGAATCTAAGTATTACAAGTCTGTATGGATGGACTTGTAATATAATCTTTGATATGATTATTATCTATGGAAACATAAGACCCGTCTTTTCTGTTTACATGAGATATGTGTAAAGATATCTAAGTATTATAAGTCTTGTATGGGGCGGGACTTGTAATATGAGGATTGATATGATATTGCTATGGTAACAAAACCGTTACAGTTCTGTTGTATATACATTAGAATTATGTGTGGATCTAAGGTTTACAAGTCTTAGAGTGTAATGGGAGGGGACTTGTAATAGGAGGATTTATATGGATAACTGCTATGTTGACTGGTTAATCGAGACTTTTGCCTTAGTTACTCTTAACCGTGTACTCATTAACGATCTCGATCATCAACACTTTGTGATTACAACAAATGATAGTTTTACTTTCGCCGCACCTCTAGAGAAGACGAGTTTGGGGAACTCTGTCTCTATCATTCTCATTAGAGCACATGCATCGTCTCATGATACTAGATCCTCACCTTGAAAGTTATTTTCTTTTTTGGTTTGGGGGGGGGTACGCGTAGTTGCATCAGGAACTTATTAAGTATAGGAATGAAATGTATAATTTATTTATTTGAAAAGGTTTGGGACGCCTCTTCTATTAAATAAATGTAAAAAAATTTAAAAATTTAAATCCCCGAACCATAAGTTTATATATTTGGTCTTTACTAAAATATGAGGATGGTATAGTGCTTTTAATTAACATTACCTTTTACCTTTAAAACGAGCTTGAAAATAACCTAAAACAAGACTTAAAATGCCAAAGATTACGCTTGTTTTGCTGAAATGTATTGATGTGTAGGAACGGTATAACAGAAAAGAGATCGGAAAAACAAAGCCAAAACGACAAAACTGGACTCGGAATGGAAAAGCTGTGAAGGACAAAGCCAAATCAAAGCCAAAGACCAGAAAAGTCAAAGTCAAAGTCAACTCAACAAATTAACAGTCAAAACCGGAGCCGTAATTGAAGAATACTATTGGATGCAATCTCAACCCATCTGATGGGCCGGGAAAGCCCAATAGTATATTATTGAAGACTGTGAAGACCAAATGGGCCCTCAATCAATGACAACAGCCCATTTGCGTGCAATTGACAGAGACTATGAAGACTTTGAAGGCCCAATCCTAGCCCTTGTACAGCCAATCTCAGCCATTGTACATACAAAACCCATCACAAACCTTATTGGGCCTTAAAAAGCCCAGTAACAGAAGCCTGCACCATATTGGGCCCAGACACACCCAATTGGGCCCAATACAAGCCCACAAATCCTTATTGGGCCCAAACAAAACCCAGTTGGGCCCAATACCAAACCCAAGCCCAATAAAGGCCCAAAACTTTCTTTTGTAAAACATAGGGACTAAAAATGCAATTTTTAGAATATGTTTTATAAAGGAAAATGAAATAGAAAAGATAGGGACTGAATTTGTAATTATACAAAACTGTTTTTCCCTTTAAAAGGCCAAGGGCTGAAACTGCCAAACCACAATTCTTACTTTAATTCTTTTTGATATGAAACACAAGGGCTGCTTTTGCCAATTTCCAAACTGTTTTATAACTAAAGAAAAAAAAAAAAAGAAACAAAAGAAATGGAAAAGAAGTGAAACATGAGGGGTTCTTTTTGGGCATTTGAAACCTTCAAAAACCTGTACACCTCTTCCCCCTCTCAACTCGTTTCCCGCCACCACCTCAAAACTCACACCATCACATGTTACCACCCCATCTTTTACCCAACCCTTCTTTTACCCAGTCCAATCCTAAACCCACACCCATTTCCCTGTTTAAAATACCAAGCTGGCAATCTCATCAAACCCGAAGCACCATCAATGGTGGGGATTGATTAAAAAGAAGCACAAGGACCAATCAATGGCTAGAGTTGATGCTGGGGTTTTGTACACACACAACAAACACAACAAGAAGAAGAAGCAAGCAAAGAGGGCTGATATAAAAGAAAAGACACACACAGCCAAGAAACACACCTTTTTTTACTAGTTTTCTTTTATTAACTTTTAATTAAGATTATACTTTAAGCATTCAGTTGTTTTTGTAATCTCTTATTATTAATGAAAAATTTGCAAATTTACTTTTGAAATTCTTGTATTACTGTTAAAAGTTGAAGGTTCAAATTTAGCCTTTCAAACCTGTTAATTCTTGTTAAACATATGTTGAAATGGTTAAACCTAACTCATAAGCAGATAAGTTAAGCTTTCTTTTTACCAAAAACAGTTAATTATTGATTTTTAGAAAATAAGGGGGTGTTTGGTATATGGTCAAAATGGGTGATTCTGAGTTTGT
>BQNB010001825.1:113274-133108 GCA_026074375.1 Tanacetum coccineum | reverse complement strand
AACTAAACCAACTTTACTACAACACTAATCTAGCTCTTTTGAACACCTCCTTTTACTCAAAAACTTCAGGAACAAACCCAAAATCAAACTTCTTCAAAACTTATTGCATGTGCAATATTTTTAGTGGGATGTGTAGGTCTTGATACAAGGATTAAGAATAAGTAATTAGATTTTATTGCATGTCGGAGATTTGACGGGAAATGGGTGGGTGTTTGTTTGGCCGGTCGTGGACTAGGAACAAGGGAGGAGGAAGAACAATTTTGATAAAAGATTTATAAGTGTGTAGGTGGTATTTATAGGAAATAACTTTAGGCACTTGACACTTTTAGCCCCTCCATCCTTTAAGTCTTTCAAAACTAGTACAAAGCGTTTTCTTTTGTTATTTTAGTCGGCCAAAATCTCGAGTCACACCACGTTTGTAAATATTTTTATTCCGTCCCACTAATTTTACTTTAAAACGTTTAATAAAATGTTAAATCACGTAAAACATGACCTTTAAACGCGGTTTTTATAAAAACTCAGGGAAAAACCATAAAACACAAAAATTAAAATAATCACGCTCTCGGAGCGACAACATAAATTTTTCTAACTTACTCGGACGCTAAAAACAAATAGAAACTCAATCACGGCTTGAAATTTCCCAATAAACGGAAATTTTCACCAAACCTCATACAGCATAAACGACTAAAATCAATTACGTAGAAAATAATTATCATAGCTCGGGATAAACGTTGACCTGAAACTCAGGTTGTTACATGTGTTACTGATCAACGCATTCCAAAGCTATTAGCTTTATCTGGAATTTGTGTTTATCTAGAATTTGTTCTCCAACCATACAAATTTATGTTCGCATATTACTTTTTAATACATTGTATATCAATCGTCATTGGTTAAATGCGTTTTAAAAAAGAAGGACGTGGAACCGAAGAGATTGTCGTGACAAGCAGTTCAGTGCAACTATTTTTTCGTCGCAGCCTCTTCAGTTCCGCATCTTTCTTTGCGGACACACATCCTATTCTTCATGTTATAGTATCTTCTGAATAAAAAAATATGAAAATGTAACATAGACTTTTGTACGACACAACGATAAAATCAAATGGCCCCGCGACGAAGCGCGGGCTCTCAAACCTTGTTTAGTTACCAAAAAGTAAACACCTCATAATTATTCATTAACATCATAGTGTGTACTCAACGAAATCAATATCTGTAACTTTATTAAAAATAAATAAATAATTTATTTTTAAATTTATACTTTTTGAAAGTGAGCAATGTGTAATGTTAATGACATCCTTTTAATTTTATGGTGTTTATTTTAATTCTTTTAACGCTTAATTTTTTGTTTAATGTGGATATAAACCCGCGCTTCGCTTCAGATGCTTGTCAACAAAATTATTAGATTTCATTGCGACGAAGCTTATTTGCCTACAATCAATGGTCTTTAGTTGCTACGATTGCTTTATTATATTATACATGAATTTAGCAAGTTTGTTACAACCGTACATGTTTTAGTTGATTTAAAAGCATCCATTTCCTAATTCCTTAGCCAAGATCTAGTTGAACTCTTAAATGTTGAGAGGGTAGATATTTACTCTTGTTTAATGTTTGTTTCTCCCATCTGAATAAAATATCAATAGTTCTAGCCTTATATATCATATGTTTTAGCATTTACACATTACATCAAAGACCACCTACCAATGGTTAAAAACATAAAGAAAAAAACCCATGAAAACAGAGCTAATGGTGCTAACAAAACCAACCACACCAAAACCATATGTTCTCCTAGAACCACTTTGTAGCTTATTCATCTCTTGAAGAACATTGTAATCCAGCTGAAGGGTTATCGGCGAAATACTCCTGATGTTTAACGGTTACACCATACTGCAAACAACAACCATCACCTTGTTATTAATAAGAAAACAAACATCTAGATGGAAAAGAAGGCAACTATACTCTAAATTTCATTTTCGCATAAAATTTTGTATTATTCCTAGCCCAGTTACAAACCTTCCTGTCAATCATGATTCTCACAGTTTCCAGCCAATTCGGTTACTGCCGCACTCGAATATTTTCATACTATCTCTTAGCTTATTTATTTATTTCTTTATATTAGGTGACATACTCATAAAAGATCAAACCATAAACTCATTACCAAAGCCACCCGACACAATCATTTTAAAAAAGTGTCACATAGCAGGTCAGGGACTTAACGTGAAAACGAAGTTAACAAAATATAAAGTTATTTAGTTTGATAGTCAAGAGGAACTTTGGTACTTAAAACATATTTGAAAAGTCTTGTTCAACCTTAACTTTGGCACCCCTTGTATATATCAAAACCTATATCAGATAACAAATTAGATTAAAAAACTATATCAAAACCTATATCAGAACCTATATCAAAACACTTAAAAAGGTGTATATCAAAACCTATATCAGATAACTTTGGCACCCCTTACAGATGAGGCCTATAATCATACGCACATATAGTTGCTTATCAACAGTAGCAAAGGACATTCTAAACATATACATATAGTGATACAATAAAAAATGGAAAAAAGCTAACACCTTTGTCCTTTCATTAGAAATTGACCAATTTCCATGCATATGCTGGGTTTTTAAGTATTCTTAAACTGGTAGCCTCCCAGCAACATTTGGATTATGGTTATCCTCTGCAAGCCAAATACAGTAGTAATAAACGCAAGTGCAGAAAAGTCATGAAAACATATGTAATCAACTTAATGGTCACTCACTTGTAAATTTATGGGATGAATTGCCAATAATGGGCAAATTTTGTCATGCATCAGGTTGCTTGAAAGTCTCCTGAACTATAGTTAAACACACTGTCCATTCTATAGAAATCAAGTTACCAGCACCATCAGTTATATTTTGTTTCTTAGAACTAACGTTTAAAGGCATTTTTCACGGTCAGTACACAATGGCCTACACAACCTACTATTTTTCAAGCGCCTAGGTATATCAACTGTGTTCGCAACAAATCTAAAGTTTTCTCAACTTCAAATTAAACACGAATAAAATGAGTCTTCCAACACGTATTAAACTAATGAGAATCACCATCAAATTTTATCCTACAGATCATAAAATGTTACTTAAACTAGTCTTAGCTAATTAACTCTCTTGAACTGTAATCTCAATGTACATACAAAGTTACAGCTACTTGTGTCATCTCGCAAAAGATTTTGGTAAGTCATCCTATTTTTGAAATTAGATATGACAATCTTTGAGAACAGATTACAATCTTAATTTCGTCATTCGCGGGACTAAGTGAGTGGGCAATGAGCAAAAAGCATGTTAAATTGAGATTAATCTTTTTTACTAATATCATAAAGGATTAACTAACAGTTGTCACTGAGTTTTAATATATTTGCTATTCTGGATTGGTGTACCTTCAAAATTCAAGGTACCTTACTTCTCTGTTCCATAAAAATGTTTGTTAAAACAGTGCAACAAGTTGAAAGTTTACGTAATACTATTTAGTTCAAGAAGATTAAGTGACTTACTTTTGAGCAAGTACCGGACCACCTCTCTTGATACAATCGGATCGCCAGCTATTTGAATACAACCGATATAATCTGTTAAGACAACTCATAGTTATTTTAGTGTGTATTTTGCATTTAATTTACGTAGTAGTTTAATGTACCTGTGAGTATAGTGGTTGTGACATCTGGGCTTCCTTCGAGGAGTGTTCAGAGTATTGATGAGGTGTCATTTTATACACTTTTTCGAGGTCATTTAACCCCCTAAATTATGCAATTATGCTAAAAATACATGCTTAATCGCTTCTTTTTGTATTTTTAGCACTTGGATGGCATTTGGAGGAAATACACATGATTTGAGCTCATTTTGGAAAGAAACGGATGGGATTACAACTCTACACCAAAATCAATGAAGAAAAGCCTTACAGCGGCTAGAGACGGCGTCACAAATGCTCGTGACGGCGTCTGAACATCAAAGAGACGGCGTCAGGATTTCTGGAGACGACGTCTGAAGTAACCGACTCAAAGAAACCCTAAGAAGATACAGCATGGAGACTGCGTCGCAACTTACAAGCGACGCCGTCGCGCCTGTTTTATTATCAATACAAACTCAGTTTTAGGATTTTAAAGGTGGAACTCGGGAGTCATATTTAGAGTACGATTATTATCAGTTATTAGGTAAATTTTATGGTTCTTAAACCCTCTTGTATCCACCTTAACTTCATGTTTTAATCAAGTGAAGATCTTCTATCCCTTTAATCTTTCAATATGTCATATTGTTTGATTAATTGTTGTTCTTTGCTTTCTTTTAACATGTTAGGATAGATTTATTAGTGTTTGCTTATGATTGCATGAAACTTAGTTTGTAAATCCTTTTAATATTGCTTCTTGTTGATGCGTGTGCGTGTTAGGCTCTAGAAAACTAGCTTCTTTTATAGATTGTGAAGACGTCTAGGGAAACGTGATTGTGTAGAAAGGATACCATCGCAACAGTCTTCATAATACCTTTCCCTAATATGGTTGATCACCTTTTAAGTGTTTGAATGCGTTTAATATACTCTTAGGGGCCTTGTAACAGTCTTCATACTACCTTACTTGTGCGTTACCTTAACAGAATATTACATAGACGACGGGTTCGTGTAATTCGTTCATGAATTAGGAAATACTTACACATTATAACACAAGTGTGACAAAGCAATAGGATTAGGAGGAGCAAACTAAGGAGTAGTGCATGATTAAGTGAATAGGTTTGTTTACCTATACGAGTCTCCACAAGTAGATTAGATTTAGATTAGATTAGTAGTTATTAGCTTAAAACCAAACCCCTTCAAACCAGAGATTTTACTTGCTTTTTTAAAATATAAAAATACAAAAATAATCTTCTTTCATCTCTTAGACCTTAGTTACATTCTGTTCGAGCCTTCCCAACACTATTCCCGGTGTGAACGATAAATTAAATTCCCGAGTCTTGCCTATACTACACTACAACGATTAGGTGCACTACACAGGGGGTTGTAAAACTTCTTGTGATACAACCACTTCACATCAAGTTTTTGGCGCCGCTGCCTGGGGAATAATTTAGGTTTTGAAAATTATTTAGCTTAGGTCTACTCACGAGATTCCTATCATGTGAGATTTTTATTTTCTTTTTAATTAGCTTTCTCGTTGTCTATCTTTTTATTTGTTCCCTTTGTTTTTGTAAATCTTTTTTGTTGACCACCATGAGAGACGAAAATCCTATCCGTTCTTTAGGAGTGATACCGTATAAATACGTACTAGCCGTATGTATATAATATTAAGTATCGCGTTAGATGTAAGAATCACTTTAGGAAAACTAATAATTAAATCTTTCGGAGTCGTATCCCAACGAGAATTGAATTGAGATTTACGTTGATGATTGTCGTTTGATGCTTGAATATCTTTTGATTTTGGTTTTTAATTAAAACTAAAGATAGCGATAAACTAGATTATACTAAATATTAAGCAAGCTAAAAAGATAAAGAATAGATAAAGAATAATATGCTTGTCAAGTAAAAGTGAATAGATTCTTAAGTGTGAAGTTTTAGATCTTAATGATGAATTAATATCCCTCTTAATAATCGTTTCCTCAAAACGTTGGCTTAATATTAAAAACAACTTTTTATCAAGATATTAGTTTAATGCCTACTTAATCTTACGGCTTTTGCCCGTTCGACTAAATAAAAAACTAAACTAAATAACCTTTGCAAATTATTAATCACTAATCACTTATTAAATTCCACACTTAATTTATTATTCACCAACTTACTTAACAAGCATATAAAAATCTACTCGCTAAACATAGCAACTAAACTAATAATAAGCATAACAATAATAGAAAGCATATTAAGCTAAATAAACTAAAACCACTAATAATAGAAAAGAGAAAAGAAGTAGAACCCGAATGACGAAACATATACGAATGTAACCACCCAATTATATAAACTAAACTTGATGCTAAGTGTATTTCTTATTTAAACTTTATTTACTTAATAGATTATAAAGTATTTGAACTTTATTCTCTAATAAGCTAGTAAAATCTAACTAAGCTTTACACTTAGACAATAAGCTAGCTTATACAACCCGTAAGCTCCTCGCCTCATGAGTTGAACCCATTTCGTCATCACAAAACAAACAAAGTTAAGACAAAATATCAACAAACCTAATTAATTACACCGAAATCTTGCAAACTGTTTAAAAAAAAATCCAAATTCTGTTTTCATAAACAATATTTGGGCTAGATAAATCTAAGCCAAAGTTTTATGTAATTGAAAGAAACGTGATGGAAATTAGATAATATGAAACTAACTTTTCTAAACCAAAAAAGTTAATATCAACTAATCTAAATTTGAAAATCCATTACCGAACTCATGAACCAAAACAACAATCGTTTAGATCCAAACCTGGAAACTAGTTTAACCTTTCAAATCAAACAATCAACAATCGTCATACGGAAATACAAACTCATAACCTGGAAACATGAAACTGATCGAATCATCTGAGTACCAAATCGAAAGAATTACAATAAGCTCCAATATAAGCAATTACAAAACCCAGAAAATAAACTACTTGAATAATCCTGTTCATCACAATAAGAAACCGAATAAGCTATTACAACCGATCGAATGAAAATAAAAACATAAGAGCATAACCTATTCTAACCCTAAACTACTGCTATCCTAATCTATTCTACCGAAAAAAAAGAAGAAACGAAAAACTATGAATAATCTTTTACTTAGTAAAGGAAAACGAAAATTGGGGACTTTTGCATTTCAAAAAAAAAACTTTCCTAATTAGGCATGATGCTTCTAATTTTTTTTTGTTTCTGAATATATGTTTAATTAAAAAGCTTAAATACTTTCAAAATTGGCATTATTGTGGTGGAGAAATCTGATGGAGAAAAAAAACACATAAAAATATATGTATCAAATTTATAAAAACAAAAACTTAAAATAAAACGGAGGTAATATAATAAAAATTTAGTGGTATAATTTTAAATAAATTATATATATATATATATATTGTAAGTGTAAATTTGTAAATTTACAATTTTTATTATAATTTTTAAAAAAACAAATCACCCTTTAAACTTTCATAAGTTATAAAACAGAAAAAATAAAAACTAGATATATATTTAAAAAAAACATAATGTACAAGCCCCGTGCGTACACGGGGATTAAAACTAGTAATAAAAGAGATAAGATTCCCACGTCTGCTACTATATCCCCTTTTATCCCATGCGTCTTCGGTAAGCAGAAATTTCTAAGTGGACTTGGGCTTGCTTTAGATATTCAATGAGATAGGCCTTTTGTTTCTTGCTGGGCCAAGTCTTTTGCACATCTATTACTGGGCCAACATTCAGAACAGGGCCACAACTTCGTATAATCATGGGTTGGGATATGTTAACATGTCTTGAACATTTAATAAATATGGGTTGGTCCGTCCCATATAAATGGTGTCGGGCCGGCCCAATAAAAGATGAAGGCACCGTTAAACTTAATTTTTCGTGCTCTTTCCAATGGTATGCTCGGGAAATATTAACGACTTCGTCTTGATCTCGAAAAACGCTTAAACGTCTTCAAATCTTAACCAAAAATCATCGTTTTTTGCTTCGTTTTCAATCCTGTGTACCTGCAAGACATAAAAACACAAACCAAACATATTTGCAATAATATTAAGCATATTTCATGTTTTTAGTGCCTAATAATATTTTATAAAAAATAAAAAAAAAAACGGGTCTACAAATGATTGTTGTGTTTTATGTATATATCAAGGAGATTATTCCTGACCTAGCCACGAGGGCTATCAAAACATCATTGAGCTCCCCGATGGGAACAATGTGGTGTCTCTGCAATCCAACACCATCCGGTTGGTGCAAAACAGATGCTCATTCCACGGACTTCAGTCCAAGGATCCAAATCAAGATCTTAAGGATTTTCTAAAACTTATGGACTCACTTAACCTTGTTGTTGCAAATAGGGAATGGACGCGCATGCGTTTATTTCAATTTTCTTTTCGCGATCAAGCTAGAAGTAGGCTTGAACGTCTTCCAGTGGGATCCATCTCCACTTGGAAAGATTTCACTACCTGTTTCCTTGCTCAATTCGCGTCAATCCGAGAAGGATGATCTAAACTCTTAAAATATATCTTGATGCTCCAACAACATCAAGTGAATCATTCTTTTAAGCATGACGTCGTTTTAAGGCCATTACTTCCATAAAAAGTCCCTCAAGCATGCATCTTGATAAATGGCTCCAAGTCCTAAACATTTATGAGCATGTCAATCCCGCCACAAGGCGAACCATCCAATAAAATCCGGCTGGATGGTAAGCTACTAACAAAAATCCGAAAAATTCTGGCACTAATAGGAGGACCTTCTCCCTCCCTATCACCAATGAAAGTTTGAAATGAGCCCAAGAGACTTTGTTAAAACTGGTCAGGCAATCACCTTCGCCACAAGATGAATGTCCCCCGAGTATATCCGACTGTCGTCTCATTGAGCTTGAAATCAGGTCTAACGCTTGATGGAAGCTCATCTTGCTCCTAATTCATTCATTCAAGAGAACAAAATCGCTTTTTCATGTGAGATTTGTAGTGGTCCCCACGACACTCAATATTGCATGGAAAATCCCATGTAAGATTTTGTTGATTATGCATCCTTGGGTAACAACAGAGTGGAAGGCAAGCAGTTCACTACTAACCAAGGACCAAGAAACTTTAACGAAGCCACTAATGCTTGGAAGGGTAAACCAAACTTTAATTGGGCATGAACCCAAACCTTCTCAAGTCCACAAAATAGCTTGTTTTCCACTTACAATTCTAGTATGCCAAATGTACCCTCCAATTATCAAGCAAAACTTGAGAGGGTATTAGATGATTTTGATTATCATCAAGAAAAAACATTGTCTAGCCTTGGGACCCAACTCAAGCAACCACAAGATGAGGTAATCAACAAAATCAACACATTATGAAAGGTTATTTCGGAGAAAAATGACAATGCACCCACTCGTGATATTGCAAAAGATTCCATGGCCTGCATAAATGTTGTGTCCCATGCTCATCATGAGAGTGGATCACCTCTAAACAAAGGGATTAAAATTCCATCAAAGTTACTTTCACTAAAATACCAATCTCAATCATCTCTAGGAGAGCAAAACAGGAACTCCTCTTCTCCCAAACACGTTCATTTCATCAACATAATCACCATTATAAGTAAAGAAGATGAACTTAGGGAAACAGGGATCGTAAAACCTAATGCAACTAAGGAAAATGATCATGACACAATTGTCGAGGTTGAGGAAAATATAGGAGAAGAATTTAGCGGTTCTGAAATAGTAATTAAAGAAGCCAGGTCACGGGACGTAGAACGGGATAATCCTGATGATAGGGCGTGTGGAGATACAAAGGAAGTAGAAGAAGGATGAGAATGGATGGAGTATGAAGAACCTCTTGACTTAGTAGACACGCATTATGAGTCAGTCTATGAGTCTTTGATAGAGAAAATGCCGAGTTGCTCATTAAGCTTTGACTTTAGGATTGAGAAAGGGGACCCTAGTAACCTATAGATTCCGTGTATGATAGGGCATAAGTTTATAGCCAATGCGTATATCGATTTAGATTAGCCCACGAATATTATGTCATTAGCATGTTACAATGCCATTAGAAATCAAGAATATGAATTTAGAGGACAGAACTTTGTCGAAATAGGGAGGCATATGCATATATTTGTAGGAAATATGAGTTACGTTGTAGATTTCACCATCCTCGAGAATGTTAAAGCCAACATTAATCCTAATTTATCCCAAGTAGTTTTTGGCCGGCCATTTGTGGAAATCACTAAGCTAATATTAGATAGGGAACAAGGGATGATCACATTCACGGATGGAATTAAGGAAGTCACTTTTAAAACCCCATATAAAGATTCTGAAAGAGGTGACTTGACTAGAGAAGGGCATGACTTGCTATCATCTAGGGTGATACTTAGTGAAGATGATTATAGGAGAGGATGTAAGAGGGCATCTGATTTAGAAAGCGAGTTTTATAGGGATATTGAGAAGCTTGGTCCATCATATAAAGAAGAAATTGAAATAATAGATCTTGCTGTGTCATGTAAAGCTGGTAGGAGTTGGACAACCGACGAAGTCACGTATGGAGTGTGACTCCGAGTCTAGCTAAAAGACTCTAATAAACAAAAGCGCTTATTGGGAAGCAACCCAATTTTATTTTTCCGCATTTTAGAAGTGTCGTGTGTTTCTATCTTTATTTGTTTGTTTCTATATGTTTGAAATATTATGTGATCATGCTTTGTTTTGTTTTTAACCTCGTCTTAATTTCAATTAAAGGTATTTTGCATAAAATAAATTGTAAAGGAAAATATCAACTTTTTAAGAACCATTTCAAACATGTAAAATAAATATTATTATGTTAGCCTCAATTTTATTAAGTCAAACAAGAATGTTATGTGACAACCGTCTATTTCAGGTTAGCAACCGTAGAGTCTTTATGTGCTATAAATAATTATTTCTAGGTCATTATTTATCATCATACTTTTGCTATATATTTTATTTTGGTATGAATTTATTTTTACGGTTAACCGGTTAGGTTATCTCGCGTTCATGATAAAACGTTTATTAAACGTGAACTTGGCTTTAGAATAAATATCCGTCTACGTGCTCTACGTATTTTTATTATTTCAGATAAGTATACGATATGTTGTAATTTTATTTTTATTATTTACGTTTACGCTTTGTGGTTACGCCTAAACTCTTGTAATATTTTACGTTTTTACCCGTTAGCTCTAAAACTACCCACTTATTCTAAATTTTTACAAAATAATACAATAAACACTCTCCCCTTCCATATTAATACACGTCTCACTTAACCACATATGTGATTGCAAATTCTTATGATAACAAAAGACACTTGTACATACCCTTTGCATACCTAGACCTAACATCTCACCTTCTTCTAGTTTATTTCACAAAAGCTTATACCTTTTTTCCTTTTCTCTCTTGGTGCCGTACATATCCCTCCTCCATAATACCATTACCACTTTTTAATCTTAGCTAAAAATCCTCTAGTAATCACATTTAAGAGTTGAAGGTATCATGTTATTGCTGTAGTTCTCATGTTATAATCTTGTCAAGGTTATCAATAAAGCCTCGTATTTAAGAGATAGGGTAATGATTTCCTTGGTTACATAAGTGTTGGTGAATATTATGAGGTTTCCTGCTAGTTTTGGTTGGGTGAATTTAGAGCTAGTACAAAGTTTGATTAATCTTGTTGTAATTCATCAACATTTTCATCCTTGTAAGATGTTGTCTCATTGATTTTCTTAATTTTCTTGTAAAATTATTTATTTTTTCTAGTATATTTATGAGTTTGTAATATATTTGCATGTTTTATGGATTTATTGTAAATTATTTGGGCATTGTACTTATAATTTTAAGATTAGACTACGTGATAAAAGTGAAATTGTAACATCAGTTTTGGGGCTGTTTTGAAATCAGTAGGTTGTTGTGATGTTTGGGAAATATTGGTGTTCTGAGTTGACTTGGAAAAATTATAGGGACCTAGGTCTATATATTAGCTTTGTTTGGCCGGGTGGAACGAGTCATTTTGACAGAGGATGACTTTTCTAGAAAATAAATGGTGTAGGTTGTCGAAAACTGCACACAAAATTTTATTAAACTATAACTCCAAAAATTTGTATAAAAGTCACTACTTTGGTAATACTAAAACTTGTAGATAACAGGCTAGCTTATATTTTGACGTTTGAATCGGCTTCAAATGGATTTAGGTTTAAGACATACGTCCGTTTTCCCAAGCCGATCAAAATCTGTGAAAATTACAGATTTGGTTCTTGTTAAAAAACTTATCATATGACCTTATTTTCTCTAAAACCGAAGTGGTCAGACCCACACATCGAAAAATAAACTCGTTTACCTTTCCGTGGGTATAAAAACCAAACCAAGACCATTTACGGATAAGGAGATATGGGCCCGTAAAGTTAATAAAAATCTGAAATCCTATCAGCCCATATGTTTTTGGACTTATAATTAGTAACTTGGACTTTGTTTTGGGCTTATAAATATTAATTTGGATTTATGTATTTTTGGGCTTATAAATATTAATATAGATACTTATTTTTTTGGCTTATAAATATTAAGTTGGATATTTGTTTTGTGCCTAATATTATTATAAAAATTTAAAACTCAAGTACAATGCCAAATTTATAAAAAGTTTTTTTATAAAAACTTATTTATAATTATTATGTAATATTTATATATTCTAAGACGCGACGTTACTTCTAGGTTGCAAGTAGGATTTTCCCGACTCTCGATGTTTAATTCTGATATCTTTATCGTGTAGCATAAAGATGAGTTCATGGCCCCTCTTTTAAAATGTTTTATATGTTTTCGGGGTGATTTGCATGAATATTATTGATTATGAAATATTTGAACGTATCTTGTGAATTATTTATATGTGCGTGACTTATTAAATTATTATACTTGCACATTTTATACTTAATAAGTAATACTTGGTTAATATTAGACTTTACGTATTTTTATATGTACGACTTTTATTTAAATGAGACTTTGCGTATTTTGTGAGAATTCCTAAAGTGCATAGATATAGTGTTAGGTGTTTGTGGGATCCTGTTCTTTCCCTTCACTTGTTTAAGTCCCCCATTTGGGTTCCTGTTCTTACCCAATTTATACCTACTTGTTTTGCTCCACTGTTCAGGGGTGTATATATTATGGGTAGCGCCATTAGAGGTCGACCAACTTCTCGTTCTACTGTTAAGGAATTTGCATAATATTTATACATAGGGGCAGTCGTTCATTTGTTTATTTTAACACAATATTCATGTGTGGACTTTGTACTTTATTATTAACCGAGTGACTTTATCTTTTTGACTTTCTATTTTTGGACCTAATTTCTATCATGAAAGCGTACGTAAATGTATGCTATTACAAATCTTGTATGGGCGGGATTTGTAATATGATAAATTTATTTGATGCTTGTCATGAGGACTTATTTATGAATGGATTTTTATTTTATTTTCATAAAACCTTTGTACTCACCAACAATTTTCATAGTTGACCCATTTTCTCATGCATTTTAGGTGATCGTTAATTAGGTTTTTAAGAAGGCATATGCATCATGAAGTCTTATCGTGTCGTCTTTTTCAAACGTTGATGTATCAAGTTAATGCTTTTGTGAACTTATGTTTTAAAGCCGATGTACGGCTAAGACAATTATCGTAATAATTACTATATCTGTTTCAATTAATGTATGTTGTTGTACTATATTCATGTGCTTGTGCCTTATGCTGTCACACTCTATGTTTTCGCTTTAGCGGGGTGTTACAAATTTGGTATCAGAGATGTGGTTATAATGAATGCCGGTTTTCGAAAGCTAAAAACTACAACTATAACAAAAAAGTACTTTTATAAAACACCAAACATGATAGGAGTTGACTAGTTCGGACATTGCATTATTTGACCTTAATTAGACAGAACTTAATCAACTCTGTCTAATTCATGTAGAATCATGGAATGACGGGAATAGTTATCAAGTATCGTGTTTGGTGGAGTCATAAGCATAAGGTCACCTGAAATTGCATTGGTCGTGTGTGTTCATGTTTCATGCATTTATGTTTATTCTATAGTGTATTATGACATTATATATATGTTCTTTATCTTTTTCATTATATGACTTGATAGATTAAGTTCGACTTTAATTTCACCAAATCTTGGTTGCTAAGTCACATTCCTTATTCTTTCGCCTATCGTACGACTTCAACCTGACGAACAATTGTTTTTGGTCAACTGTAGAATCATGGCACCAAGGAGGAACACTCGTGGTTTAGGAGCCAACAACAACGACAACTCGAACAACAATGTTGTCGAATTAGCAGACCTTCTCACCCAAATTGCTGCGAACTTAAATGTTGGACGGGCCAACGATGGAGAAGGTTCCTCGAACGCTAGAAGAGGGTGCAACTATAAGACTTTTATGGCTAGTAATCCCAAAAATTTTTACGGAACTGAGGGTGTTGTTGGCTTGATGAGTTGGTTCGAGAATGTTGAATCAAAGTTGAATATCACCAAATGTGCTGATGCAGACAAGGTCAAATATGCTGCTTGCTTGCTTCAAAGAAGAGCATTAACTTAGTGGAATACCCAAGTTCAGACACGTGGACGTGATGCTGCAAATGGATTAACTTGGGATAACTTCAATGGTTTGCTGATAGAGGATTATTGTAGAATGGATGAAGTGCAGAAGTTGGAGTCTAAATTCTAGAATCATGAGATGTTGGGCACGGAAGTAGACAGGTACACTACTCGCTTCCATGAGTTGGCTAAGATGTTACCTCGTATGGTCTCTACGGATGAGAAAAAGATTGATCATTACATTTGGGGTTTGGTCCCTGAGATCAGAAGGATGACCACCTCATCCAACCCAATCACTCTACAAGCTGCTGCAGGCCTGGCCTACCGTCTGACCAATGATGTGATCAGATCTAGTGAGGTGTCAAAAAGGAATGATAATGAAAGGAAGATACATAATGATCAGCAGAGAAATCAGGACCGAAACCAACATAACAGGAGGCGACAAGTGACTCGTAACTATGGAGTGGCTACTCAGGAGCATAAGCCATATAATAGACCACACCATAAGTGTACTAAATGCAACCTCCATCATGTGGGAAATTGTCCAAGGTGTAACAATTATGGGCAGACGGGTCATTATGCAAAGGTAATCAAGAACAAAGTAGGAAATGGCAACAACGGAAGGAGGCCATCTTGCTATGAATATGGAAGCTTGTATCGTCTTCGGAATGTTTATCCAAGGTTGAACCGAGCACCCAATAACAACAACAAAAATGTTGGGAACCCAAGAGCACCGGACCACGGTCGCGTTCATGTGATCAGGGCAGAGGAGGTGGTGTAGAACCAGAATGTAGTGACAGGTACGTTCCTTTTAAATGGTCATTATGTATCTGTTTTATTTGACTCTGGAGCGGATATAAGTTTTGTCTCATTAGAAATTAGACCACTACTTGAGCAGAAATCTGAGAGTCTAAAAGAAATATATACTATTGAATGTGAAAATGGTCATGAGTTTGAGGCTAGGAAGATATTGCTAGATTGTAATCTGAACTTAAATGATGAATTGTTTAAATTGACCTAATTCTGATTGAGCTGAAAAGATTTGACATAGTAATCGAAATGGATTGGTTAACCAAAGTCCGAGCCGAAATTAAGTGTTTTGATAAAATTATACGAATACCCCTCAAGGATGGTAAAACCTTAATTGTGCAAGGAGAAAAGCCAGCAAGAAATCTAAAGATCATATCGGCTATTAAGATGCGTGAGGACTTAAAGAGAGAGTGCTTCACATTCTTGGCATACGTTGTGGATAAGGATCAGAAGGTAAAGAGCATTCAAGATATTCTAGTAGTGAAGAATTACCCGGAAGTGTTCTCTGAAGATCTGCCAGGACCACCCCCTTCGAGACAAGTCGAGTTCCAAATCGACTTAGTTTTAGGAGAGGCTCCCGTGGCAAAGGCACCTTATCGTTTAGCACCATCAGAAATACAGGAGCTATCCGCACAGCTACAAGAACTCTTGAGCAAGGGGTTGATTAGACCAAGTTCATCCCTTTAGGGAGCACCAGTACTTTTTGTCAAGAAGAAGGACGGGTCAATGCGAATGTGCATTGATTACCGAGAACTGAATAAACTGACGATTAAAAATCGATACCTTGTTCCTCGAATCAATGATCTTTTTGACCAATTACAAGGAGCAACTTACTTTTCAAAGATCGACCTTCGATCGGGATATCACCAGTTAAGAGTCCGCGAGGAGGACGTTCCTAAAACGGCCTTTCGGACAAGACATGGGAATTATGAGTTATTGGTTATGCCTTTTGGGCTAACTAATGCGCCGGCGGTGTTTATGGACTTGATGAATAGGGTGTACAGACCCCATCTGGATAAATTTGTGATAGTGTTCATTGATGATATATTAATTTACTCGTGCAATAAGGCAGAACATGAACAACACCTCAACACTATCTTGAGTCTACTTAAGGATCAAAAACTGTACGCCAAATTATCCATGTGTGGATTCTGGCTTCGAGAAGTACAATTCCTTGGTCACGTGGTTATTGTAAAGGGAATTCATATCAACCCTGCAAAGATTGAAGCTATCAAGAAATGGGAATCCCCGAGGGCACCTACAAAGATTCGTCAATTTTTAGGTTTAGCAGGCTACTACCAGAGATTTATCAATGACTTCTAAAAGATCACGAAGCCACTGACAAAGTTAACTAAGAAAACCAAAGAGTTCATGTGGGATAAAGAACAAGAAGAGGCATTTCAAACATTGAAGAATAAATTGTGTGATGCACCAATTTTATCTCTACCCGAAGGATCAGAGAACTTCGTGGTATATTGTGACGCATCACATAAGGGTTTGGGTTGTGTCCTAATGCAGAGGGACAAAGTCATCGCATATGTGTCGAGACAACTTAAGAAGCACAAGAAGAATTACACAATGCATGACTTGGAACTGGGAGCTATAGTCTTCGCCCTAAAGATTTAGAGACATTACCTTTATGGAACAAAATGCACCATGTTCACCGATGATCAGAGCCTCCAACATATCCTTAACCAAAATATGCTCAACATGAGACAGAGAAGATGGGTCGAACTGTTAAGTGACTATGATTGCGAATTAAAATACCATCCTGGTAAGGCAAACGTAGTGGCAGATGCTCTAAGCAGAAAGGAAAGATTGAGACCTTCACGAGTAAGAGCTTTGGGAATGTTGGTACAGACGGAGTTTGATATATCTCATATTGGAAGCCCAACGAGAAGCAATGAAGGAAGAAAACCTGGAAGAAGAAGCTCTTTCTGGTGCAAACCAAAAACTCGAAACAGGAGCAGATGGAATTATGTATCTAAACGGGAGAGCTTGGATTCTGAAATTTAATAATCTGAGGAAGGGTGTAATGGATGAAGCTCATAGATCGAGGTATTCGATCCATCCAGGAGCTGACAAGATGTACATGGATGTGAAAGAGTATTACTGGTGGCCGGGAATGAAGAAAGACATTGCCTTATATGTTGGGAAATGTTTAACTTGTTCTAAGATCAAGGCGGAACATCAGAAACCATCTGGATTGTTGTAGCAACCGGAAATTCCAGTGTTGAAATGGGATAAGATTAATATGGATTTGGTGACAAGGTTACCTAGAACGTCAAGAGGGCATGACTCAATTTAGGTTATTGTCGATCGATTAACGAAGTCTGCACACTTCCTTCTGATCCGAGAAGAGTAAAAGTTGAAGAAGTTTACAGAGTTATACATCAAGGAAAAAGTATCAAGACATGGAGTGCCCATTTCTATTATCTTTGATAGGAATAGTCGGTTAACGTCGCGCTTCTAGCGACTGCTCCAGAAGGCCTTTTGTACTCAACTTGATATGAGTACTACTTACCACCCTCAGACAGATGGTTAGAGCAAGAGAATGATACAAACATTGGAAGACTTGTTGAGAGCTTGTGTAATTGATCTAGGAGGTAGTTGAGACATACACTTACCTTTGGTAGAATTCTCATACAACAACTGTTATCACACTAGTATCAAATGCGCACCTTTTGAAGCTTTATATGGACAAAAATGTAGATCACCACTTTGTTGGCTAGAGACGGGAGACAAACAATTGACAAGACTAGATGTTATCCAAGAAACTGTTGATAAGATCATGGTAATTAAGGAACGATTGAAGACAGCTAGAAGCCGACAGAAAAGTTATACTGACAACCGCAGAAAACCCTTAGAGTTTCAAGTCAGAGATCAAGTGCTTCTCAAAGTGTCGCCATGGAAGGGCATGCTACGCTTTGAAAAGTGAGGGAAGTTAAACCCTCGATACAATGGACCCTTTAAAGTACTAAGTAAAGTTGGTCCGGTAGCTTATCACCTTGAGCTACCGCAAGAGCTCAGTGGAATTCACAATGTATTCCACATTTCGAACTTAAATAAGTGTTTAACTGACGAAACGCTCGTCGTTCCACTGAAAGAATTGTAGATCGCCAACAAGCTCCAATTCATAGAAGAGCCATTGGAGATTATGGACCGGGAAGTCAAAAGACTAAAGCAAATCTGAATTCCTGTTGTTAAAGTTTGGTGCAATTCACGTAGAGGTCCGAAGTTCACATGGCAGCGCGAAGACGAGACCAAGCGCAAGTACCCATACTTATTTTTGAGCGTGCAATCATTGGCTGAGACAAGCTGAATCCCGGGACGAGATTCATTCTAACGATGGGAAGATGCGACAACCGTCTATTTTAGGTTAGCAATCGTAGAGTCTTTATGTGCTATAAATAATTATTTCTAAGTCATTATTTATCATCGTACTTTTGCTAGATATTTTAATTTAGTATGAATTTATTTTTATGGTTAACCAGTTAGGTTATCTCGCGTTCATGATAAAAAGTTTATTAAACGTGAACCCGACTTTAGAATAAATCTCCGTCTACGTACTATACATATTTTTATTATTTCAGATAAGTATACGATATGTTGTAATTTTATTTTTATTATTTACGTTTACGCTTCGTGGTTACGCCTTAACTCTTGTAATATTTTACGTTTTTACCCGTTAGCCCTAAAACTACCTACTTATTCTAATTTTTTTCAAAATAATACTGTGAGTCCCAATGAATAGATCTTCTTGGCTTGTTAAAGCTTAGTTAACTTGGATAAGTCCAAACTAACTATGTGAGAAACTATGATTATGAATACTACAAGTTATGCGGAATCTAACTTGTAATACTAAGAAGAACAATGTAAACAAAACTTTGAATATATATTAATTGCAATAATTCTGCCTAGGTTACAGAATAACTAACTATGAAAACTTATATCACTGCTATATCTTACTATGTCGTAGGGTTCCTTTTATACACCAAGAAAAACCCTAATAGGCTTACAAAACGCGTCAAGTGATCATGCATATCTATTCCTAATATAACTCATGGATATCACTTAAGCAGTACTAACTATATAACTAACAGTACTAACTATACTGGCAGTACTAACAATGTACTGACAGTACTAACTATTATAACTAACAGTACTAACATACTTAGTCTATATTCTTCAATCTTCAATAGCAGTACTAAGTCCATCAGCAGTATAAACTTGTAGAAGCTCTTAATTCCCAACAATCCTCCCCTAAACTTGTGATTTATCACCAAATCATCAAGTTTCTTGAATTATAGCTTTTTGACTCTAAGAGGATTCCTCCAAACATTCTTCTACTTCTGTATTTGTGATCTTATAAACCTTAGAAGTTCAAATATCATCTCATTTTCATGATCAACCTCTAGTTTTCTGCTTAACATCTTTGATAGCATTTCTTGAGTAAGTGGATACTTCTTCTCTATCATCATGTGAATGGCAATTCCATTGTCCATCAACAAAATATGAATTCCACATGAATCAAATAGTCTCCAGCTTATCAAATTGTATTCATGTTGATGCCTCCAGACTTCATCTTCTTCATCAGGTTGAAATAAGATCTTCAGATCTCCCCATAACATCAAGTCATATCCTTCTGGTCTTGATGTTGCATACCTTTCTTCTACTAGTCTGTGTAGATCCATTACATCCTGTCTGTCAAAATCATCAAGCATCTCACTGAAGATCTTGTAATTCTTGGAACTTCCATCTGCCCTGAAGATTTGATAATACATGAAGTTTTCTGTCAGGACATGAGTCTTCCAATCAACTATTGGATACTTAGTA
>BQNB010001825.1:64302-107186 GCA_026074375.1 Tanacetum coccineum | reverse complement strand
GTGTATGAATCAAAGATCAAAGGCCAATTAAGTTCAAGCTCAAATTCTCATAATGTGGCCTTTGTTTCCTCTGATAACTCTAGCAACACTAATGAAATAGTTAATACTGCTCATAATGTTTTTGCTGCTAGTTCTAAGGATCAAGATTCTACTGCATCATATGCTGATGATGTCATGTTTTCTTTCTTTTCCTACCAATCCAATGCCGCACAGTTAGACAATAAAGATTTGGAACAGATTAATGCTGATGATCTTGAAGAAATAAATCTCAAATGGCAAATGACAATGCTTACCATGAGAGTTAAGAGGTTCAAAAAGAAGACATGAAGGAAGCTGGATTTAAATGACAAAGAGACTGTTGGCTTTGACAGGACAAATGTTGAATGCTACAATTGCCATAGGAGATGTCATTTTGCTAGATAATGCAGGGCACTAAGAAATAAGGGGAATAGAAATAGAGATGCTCCAAGAAGGAATGCACCTGTGGACACATCTACTACAAATGCCTTGGTTGTTCAAGATGGGATAGGTGGTTATGATTGGAGCTTTCAGGCTGAAGAATGACTCACAAACTTTTCTCTAATGGCCTTTACATCTCAAGGTTCGTCAAGTTCAGACTTCGAGGTACATACTTGCTCTAAAGAATGTTTGCAATCTTATCAATCTCTTCAAAAACAGTATGATCAACAACGTAAAGTTCTTAATAAAGCTAATCTAGAAATAATAGGTTATCAAATGGGATTAGAATCATTAGAAGCTAGGATAGTTGTTCATGAAAAGAATGAAGCTGTTTATGAAGGAAATATTGCATTTTTAAAATATGATGTCCAAGTAAAAGATATTTCTGTCAAAGATCTTAAAAATCAGTTAGAAGAAGCTTTAAAAGAGAAAGATGATTTGAAACTTAAACTAGAAAATTTTGAAGAATCATCAAAGAATCTAACTAAACTGATTAATAGTCAAATAAGTGCTAAAGATAAAACTTGTCTTGGTTATGATGATCAAATGAATGAGAGTGAATTGAACATGAAAAAGAGTGAAGTGGTTCATAGTGTGTTTAATAGTAGAGAAAGTGATGTAGATGATAATCCAGTAAATGAAAGATTTAAAACAGGTGAAGGGTTTCATGCAGTTCCCCCTCCCTATACTAGGAACTACATGCCCCCAAGACCTGACTTATCTTTTGCTGGATTAGATGAAACTGTTTTTATGTCTACAGTGAGAAAGACCACCACTATTGTGCCTGAAACTAGTATATCTAAGACTAGTAAGGATATTGTAGAGAAGTCTAAAATTGTTAGGCCTAGTGCTCCTATCATTGAAGAATAGGACACTGATAATGATAATGATAATGTGTTTAGGCCGAAATCTATTCAGACAAAACCAAAGTTTACTAAAATTAATTTTGTCAAATCTGGTGAGAATGTAAATTCTGTTAATAAGGAAAACACACATAGGCAAGTAAAGTACCCTAGGAAAAGTCAAAGTCCTAGGAGTAATAGAAGAAACTGGAATGGAATGATGACTCGGAAACTAGGGAATGGTTTTGAGTTTATAAAGAAAGCCTGTTTTGTATGTGGGAGTTTCAACCATTTAATCAAAGACTGTGATTTTCATGACAATAAAATGGTAGAAAAACTAGTGTTGAATAATGAGGGAAGGGTTACTGTTCAAAGGGAAAATAGACCAGTATGGAACAATACTCAGAGGGTGAACCACCAAAATAAATTGACTCACCTACATCCTAAAAGAAATTTTGTTCTAGTTGCAGTCTTAACAAAGTCTGGACAAGTACCAGTTAATGCTGCTAAGCAAAGCTCTCATAGAGCAGTAGTATCAGTTAGTACTGGCAGGCGTGTTAATACTGCTGTCCCTAAACCAAAAGTGAATGATGCCTTACCCATAACATATTCTTATTTTAAAGCACATTCACATGTAAGAAGGCCTTTTAATCTAAAATCAGTAGCTAAAACCAATAAAAGAGTTAATACTGCTAAGGTTAATAATGTAACTACTGCTGGGCCAAAAGCAGTAGTTAGTGCTGCTAAGAGAAATAAGGATAATGCTGTTAAGTTCTCAACATGCTGGATTTGGAGACCAAAAGGAAAAGTAATAAACCATATCTCCAAAGACAGTGGATCATACACTCCTAAAAGATTTGACTGTTGATCCACAAGGCAGACTCAAGTCAGTAATGACTTAGGTCCCCAAGAGAAACTAATTCTCTTATTTTGAGGGCAGGGCAATCCACAATATGCTTTACAGGATCAAGGGATTTTTGACAGTGGATGTTCTAGACATATGACAGGAAACAAGTTTTACCTCTCAGATTATCAAGAAATTGATGGTGGATTTGTTGCATTTGAAGGAAGTCCTAAAGGTGGTAAAATTACTGGAAAAGGTAAAATTAGGACTGGGAAATTAGACTTTGAAGCTATATACTTTGTAAAGGAACTTAAGTTTAATCTTTTCTCTGTCTCACAAATGTGTGACATGAAAAATAGTGTTCTTTTCACTGAGACTGAATGTCTTGTTCTATCTCCTGACTTCAAGCTACTTGATGAAAGTCAAGTCTTGCTTAAAGTTTCTAGACAGAATAATATGTACAGTTTTGATCTAAAGAATGTTGTTCCTTCAGGAGGTTTAACTTGTTTATTTGCAAAGGCTACAATAGATGAGTCTAATTTATGGTATAGAAGGGCTTAGTCATATAACTTAAAACTATGAACAACTTGTGAAGGGAAACTTTGTAAGAGGGTTTGCCTTCAAAGCTTTTTGAAAAATGACCTACTTGTTGTTGCTTGTCAGAAGGGGGGAAAGACACAAAGGCCTCTTCATAAGACCAAGCTAGTTGAGCTCTATCAAGCCAACCCTTAGACAAATGTTGGAATATGGACTTATTTAGGCAACATCTGTAAATGAGTATCAACTACTAAGACATAAGCCTTGTTGTCACTGATGACTTTAGTAGGTTTAGTTGGGTTTTCTTTTTGGCCACTAAGGATGAGGCCAGTAGGATCCTTAAAACTTTTATAACTGGCATAGAAAACCAAATAAATCATAAGGTTAAAATCATCAAACGTGACAATGAAAATGAGTTTAAAAATAATGACATGAATCGGTTCTGTGGGATGAAAGGGATTAAGAGGGAGTTTAGTGTTGCCAGAACTCCACAACAAAATGGAGTTGCTAAAACAAAGAATAGGACACTAATAAAGGCAGCTAGGACTATGCTAGCAGATTCATTATTACCTACTACATTTTGGGCTAAAGCATTTTATAAGACCTTTTGGGTGTCTTGTAACTATTCTTAATACCTTAGATCCCCTAGGAAAATTTGATGAGAAGGCTGATGAGGGGTTCTTTGTTGGATAGTCTATAAATAGCAAGGCTTTTAGGGTATTTAACACTAGAACTAGGAAAGTAGAGGAGAACCTGCAAATAACCTTTCTTGAAAACAAACCTAATGTTGTAGGGAGTAAACCAGATTGGCTCTTTGATATTGATTTACTAACAAACTCTATGAAATATAAGCCAGTTACTGCAGGGAATCAAACTAATAGGAATGCAGGTATCAAGGATAATGTTGATGCAGTACCTACTCAACAATATATTCTGCTACCATTACTTTATGATAGTCCATAGAGCTTAGAGGATGCAGTTGCTGATGATGCTGGTAAAAAGTCTAATGAAAAACCAGTAAATAAGGGTGAAAGAAATGGTCAAGAGAAGGAAGGAGGAGCTTCAAATAAAGAAGATGACTAGAATGTGCAAGATTTGAGAGCTGAATTGGATAATTTTCTTGTTCATCAGAAGCAAGTTTATGCTAACCGCAATAACAAAGTTTCTACTGCTAGTCCATCTATTAGTGCTGCTGGGCAAAGTTTTGATAATGCTAATAATTTTCCAACTGATCCTCTTATGCTTTATTTGGAGGATACTACTGATCTTCTAAATACTAGTATCTTTAGTGGTGCATATGATGATGAAGATGTAGGTGCAGAGGCTGACCTCAACAACTTGGAAACACTCATGAATGTCAGTCCTATTCCCACAACCAAGATTCACAAGGATCATCCTAAAGAGCAAATCATAGGGGACCCAGTTTCAGTACCCCAAATTAGGAGAATGACCAAGTCTGCTCAAGAACATGCTATGGTCAATTACATCAAAAGGCAAAGGAGAACAAACCATAAGGATTATCAGAACTGCTTATTTGCCTATGTTTTCTCACAAATAGAACCCAAAAATGTGACACAAGCTTTGACAGATCCAAGCTGGATAGAGGCAATGCAAGATGAGTTGCTATAGTTTAGATTGTAGAAGGTTTGGATATTGGTTGATTTACCCAAAGGCAAGCATGCCATTGGAACAAAATAGGTCTATAGAAACTAGAAAGATAAGAGAGGGATAGTAGTTAGAAACAAGGCAAGACTGGTTGCATAAGGTTACACCCAAGAAGAAGGCATTGATTATGATGAGGTTTTTGCTCCTGTTGATAGGATAGAAGCAATTAGGTTATTTTTGGCCTATGCATCATTTATGGGATTTATTGTGTACCAAATGGATGTGAAGAGTGCCTTTTTATATGGTACTATTGAAGAGGAGGTGTATGTGTGCCAACCTCTTGGTTTTGAAGATCCACAGTTCCCTGATAAAGTTTATAGGCTAGAAAAAGCTTTATATGGTCTACATCAAGCTCCTAGAGCCTGGTATGAGACCTTGTCTACCTACTTATTGGAAAATAGATTTAGAAGAGGCACTATAGATAAGACTTTGTTCATTAAGAAGGACAAGGGTAATATCCTATTAGTACAGGTGTATGTTGATGACATCATCTTTGGGTCTACAAAGAGGTCTTTATGTGTTGAGGGGTTTTTGGGGGAAGGGCAAGTTGATGGGGGGGGGCTATAAACAAAAAGGGGAAAGTTCCAGATGAGTTCTATGAGGGAGCTTACTTTCTTTTTAGGGTTAAAAGTAAAGCAGAAAAATGATGGAATCTTTATTAGCCAAGACAAGTATGTGGCTGATATATTGAAGAAGTTTTATTTTGTTACTGTGAAGACAGCAAGCACTCTAATTGAGACTAATAAGGCATTGCTCAAGGATGAAGAAGCTGAGGATGTGGATGTTCATTTATACAGATCAATGATTGGATCATTGATGTACTTGACAGCTTCTAGGCCTGACATAATGTTTGTTGTTTGTGCTTGTGCAAGGTTCCAAGTTACTCCTAAATTCTTACATCTTCATGCTGTGAAGAGGATCTTTAGATACTTGAAAGGTCAACCTAAACTAGGCCTTTGGTATTCTAGAGATTTACCATTTAACTTGGAAGCCTTTTCTGATAGTGATTATGCTGGAGCTAGTCTTGACAGGAAATCCACAACAGGAGGTTGTCAATTTCTTGGCAAAAGGTTGATTTCATGGCAATGTAAAAAGCAAACTATAGTTGCCAACTCCACTACTGAAGCAGAGTATGTTGCTGCTGCAAATTGTTGTGGACAGGTGTTGTGGATCCAAAATTAGATGCTTGATTATGTGTTTAATTTTATGAACACCAAGATTTAAATTGATAATGAAAGCACTCCATTTTGTATTGTGAAGGAAATTCAGTGTTTCATTCAAAAACCAAGACATTAAAATAGCCACCATTTCATCAGAGATTCTTATGAGAAGAGGCTTATTCAAGTAATTAAGATACATAGAGATCACAATGTTGCTGATCTTCTCACAAAGGCATTTGATGTTAGCAGGTTTAACTTTTCGATTGCTAGCATTGGATTACTTAATCTCTAAAGATGTATGATTGGTATGGTTTGAAGATAGTATTAGTGATGAATTTGGAGTTAAAACTGGTGGTTGTAATGTTAATGATTTGGTACTGCTGGGCGAAAGTTAGTACTGCTAGGCAAAAGTTAGTACTGTCGAGCCAAAGTTAGTGCTGCTTGTTACCGTTAGAGTTATAACTACTGAGCAAAATTCTTGGTCGGTAAATAGTTTCCTACTATTATAGGTTTCCGTTTTACCTATATAAGCATATTCGACTACATCAAGATCATTCTAATACTCTCGAATACTAAAACGCTCTCAAAATTCACAAACCCACTTCAACTTATCACCGACTCCATAAATTCATCATTAATTAATCATCTATAGCGGATTTGAAGTTTGCTGATTAACACAACATGGTTGCATGCTTAGAAAAATTAGAAGGGAATTCTAATTTTCATAAGATAGTAGACTTTCTTACTGCTTGCAATTATGCCTTAACTGTAAGTCCTACTATCTATGCTTCTTATATTGAACAGTTTTGGAATACTGCACATTCTCAAACAGTCAATGATGTGAAGTAAATTCATGCCACAGTTGATGGCAAGACAATAGTAATATCAGAATCATGAGTGAGGAGTGATCTTCACTTTAATAATGAGGATGGTATTACTTGTCTAACAAATGATGATATTTTTTAAAACCTTGCATTGATGGGGTATGAGAGTGATTCTAATAAACTTACCTTTCAAAAAGTTCTCTTCTCTCCTTAGTGGAAGTACCTCATACATACCATTTTACACTGCTTAAGTTTAAAGTCTACTTCTTGGAATGAATTTTCCACTAATATAGCATCTGCAGTCATTTGTTTAGTCAATGGTTAAAAGTTTAACTTTTCTAAACTAATTTTTGCTAGTATGTTGAGGAACTTGGATACCAATACAAATAAACTTTTAATGTATCCAAGGTTTTTACAACTCTTTTTAAATAATCAGATAACTCTTGCAGAACCTTTTAATGATGTTTATCAAACACCTGCACATACTAAAAAGGTTTTCACTAACATGAAAAGAAAAGGAAAATATTTTTTAGAAGATGTTCTAACTCAGTGTCACTTTTCGTTCTTTGCACTCTCTCTACTGTTCGTGCCACACAGTCCCCCTGAATGAAGATGGAGATTTGTGATACAGTGAGCAGGTCCTACCCCCGCGCACACCATAAATATACCACCATCCTTGCACATCACACCCCCCACGGCACTCCCCTATACCACCCACGCCCCCCGCTACCCTATAACAGTTTCACACCACAGAAATGAAGCAACAGATCTCCCTGTTACTCGAATCATCTTCACCCCTAAAATACTCGAATCACCTAGGCAGCCTTACAATATGGATACTCAGCTTACCTCAGAATAGTGTCAATGCTATTATACCAAATGTAGCAGATCTAAGGCTTGTTTCTGTCTTCTGCTTAAGGCCCCCAGTGGGATGACAAAGTGGTGAGGGCTACCACTACTGCTGCTAGCTTAGATGCAACACAAGCTAGTGGTAACATAACTAAGACCTAATCCACGGCAATGTCTAATGATCCTCTTTCTCAGGAAATTGGTTCAGGTGACAGACCCAGGTGCCAAGAAGCCATAGGGGTGTCATTGCTTAGACTAGGTCTGAGAGGGCATCTTAACATTCCTATGATTCAGCTCTCTTATAAGGTAACACACCTGGAAGTGATGAGGAAAGATTTGAACAAGATGATTTGACAGATTTTGTACCACCAACACCCTATAATTCACCTCTCTCAGGAGGTCACACACCTAGAAGTGATGAGGGTAGACCTAACATAACTGAATTGATGGCTATTTATACAAACTTGTCAAACAGGGTTCTTGCCTTGGAACAATCAAAGACTGCTCAAGATTTGGTGATCAGAAAGCTAAAAAAGAAGGTCAGAAAATTAGAAAAGAATCTAAGGGCAAGAACTACAGGGATGACACTCTTCAAGATTGGTACTTCCAAGAGAAAGAGTTTGGATAAGGAGAATGTATCCAAACAGGGGAGGAAAAGTGACAAGACAAAGCCAATGTTTAATGATAGTGATTTTGTTGAGCTTGATATGAAGAATGTTAAAGGTGATGCTGAAACTCAAGGGAGGAATACTGCTGAACAAATTACTACTGCTGAGGATACAGTTAATACTGCTAGTATTGATGTTAGTGCTGCTGGACCTTCAAATGTTAGTACTACTGAACCTTCTACAAGTACTGCTGGGGATATTTTTGAAGATGAGATGATGACTATTGCTGATACACTTGTGGCTATTAGGAGCACAAGACCAAGAACTACCTCAATAGTGATTCGTGATGTTGAAGAAGAACCAAGGAGAGCAACACCAGTACCAATAGTTCAAAGCCAAGACAAAGGTAAAGGCAAGATGGTGGAGCCTGAACCTACTCCAAAGAACCCTATAAAGACTCAGATTCAAAAGGATGCAAAGATTGCTCAAAAAATGTTTGAAGAAGAACAAGCACAATTTGAGAGAGAGCAAAGGATTGCTAGGGAAAAAGCTACTGAACAAGAGGCCAAGGATGCTGCATTGATTGAACAAATGGAAGATCTACAAGCAAGGATAGATGCAGATGAGTTATTAGCAGAAAGACTTCAACAAGAAGAAAGAGAACAATTCACCATTGAAGAAAAGTCTAGAATGCTGGTAGAAATGATTTTGCTGTTGAAAGGAAAAAGGTTCTTTGCTTGCACAAGAGCTGAAAAACAAATTAGAAACAAGCCACAACAGAACTCACACTCGAAATAAGATTATTACTTACCTGATAAAAACATGGGTAGATTCCACTCACAATCAACTGAATAAGTAGGAGGTTTTGGAAAGGAGATTCAGATGTATGTATGAGAAGGAGCAGACAGAAGAAGTGGATTGATGACTTTGTTCCTATGGATTCTGAGTTGGAGGTTCAGAGACTGAAAAGAGCAGGTCAAGAAGTTTTAGAAGAGCCTGTTAAAAGACAAAAGATTAGAGAAGCTTCAGGTTCAGGTAAAGAACAATCAGCAGAAAAGGAAAAGAATTATCAGAGAAGAAACTACAGAAATTACTAGTGGTAAGTCTCTTAGTGGAAGAAGTCTATGTTGAGCTTTACAGGTCGAATATCCAATCCTAGGATCTGGATAGGTTTACTCTGAAGACACAAGAAGGTATTGGAAAATTATCAGAGTTGGAAACCATACATAAGCTTATCATATTTTTGCTGAGACGTTGAATAAATTTGATAGAGATGACATGGTTAAGCTTTGGGATTTGGTTAAGGAGAGGTTTAGTACAACATATCCTACAGATGATAAAGAGAAAGAATTGTGGGTTGAACTGAAGAGATTGTTTAAACCAGATAATGATGATATTCTATGGAAGCTTCAAAGATATATGCATGATCCTTTGGTATGGAGGCTTTATGATACATGTGGTATTCACCATGTATCTTCAGTAAGAGGACATGATATTTTCATGCTGGTAGAGAAAGATTATCCATTGTCAAAAGGAGTTCTAATGTTGATGATAGTTAATAAGTTGTTAGTAGAAGCAGATAGTGAGATGTCTAGAGAACTTTAAAGGAAAATCTTCTATCAAGCAAACAGATCAAGGAAGTAAGTATAACACCCTGTGTTTTAGAGTCATGGACACCGTCAATAAAGCAACTATGTATTTTTAGTATTGTACGCGTTTGCTTTAAATCGTAATCGTTAAGTTAAATCGCGTAAGCTAAAAATTATCGTTTAATGTAAACAGGCATCAAACAATTAAATGTTTACATCAAGCAAGTGTTAAGTAATTATTTTGAGGATAATTATTAACTTTGTTCATTTTTATTTTTTATTGGTTGTGTTAAAGTGATTACGCGTTTCGCAATAAAAATACATTTAGGCATATCCGGAACACCAAAACTTTCTTCGCTTCAACAAATACCCATCATTTATACCCAATACCTAAAAATATTACAAAATAAACATCACATATATACATATAAAACCGGACATTAGGTGGATGTATACAAAGAGATATCACAAAAAATTCACCACATGGTCTTATGTACATCTCTACACATTAAATGAAGCCATACCTCCCATACTTCCCATACTTTTGACCAATGGCTCCCTAAAAACCCTCATCTATGTTTGTTCGTGTTATTGACTAGCTTTTATACATATAAGTCTTGCACTCCTAAAGAAAGATAACATACACCTTCATTTTACTTAGTTAAATTTTTCACTACAACTCTCCCTTTTGGCTCTTACAAACCCACGGCATCAAACACCCCTTATATATAATTCTTAGTTTGATTTTTCAAGACCATACACACATACATACATCATTCCTATGATAACCTAAGGTGTTTGCAAGGGTTGGTTAAAGGTTTACAAGTATTGAAGCAAGTTTTGCAAGATTAGGGTTTTCTAAGAAAACTAGGGTTTTCACGTGTGCAAGCTTGGGTTTAAAGTCTAAACAAGGGTTTAGGATATATTTCTCATCATTATACATCAATATAAGGTTATCTAAAAACCCTTATGTCTTTACTTTTATCATTTTATGAGTTATATGTATATAATGTGCTATGTAGCAAAATCATCACTTAGGATATGCTTAACTTGTAAAAAAATGGATTTTTCTTGTAAACATGATTTTATGAATATGTACACATGTTACATGGATGATATATTGAGGTTATAAATGGATACATATGTGTTTTACAATCTTGGTTAAGCTTGAGAAGTGTTAATGCAAGATTAGGGTTTCTAATGGTTTTCTTAAAAAGCTACAAGTAAAACTTGATAAACAACTTTGTAATCTTGTGAATATTATTACCATGGGATTATGAGGACAATGGATGAACTCTTGGACATTAATATAAGTATCACATATGTCAAATATAGTTATAAAGGATTTATGGTAAACTACTAAAGTGAAAAGTACATAAAACAAGTTTATTATAAAAGTATACACTTTGATATTAAGGGGCTGTTTGGAATCCGAATTTCCAACAGTGGGTTTGACATTTTCTTGAAAATATTAGACTTCCATGACGATTCCAAAAAGGTAAGAAACTCGAAAAACGGATTAATAACGAAAAAGATACGCTAATTACGAGTTATACGTTAATTAAACGGGTTTATAAAATAACTTTTATAAAAATTATACAAAACAGAAAGTTTGATGTTTTTAATAGATTATACACATTTCTAGGATTCTAAAATGATAAGAATCGTAATTTTTTGATTAAAAACGAAGAAGTTATGAATTACGCGAGTTTATATACTTAAAATGTATAAAAATACTTTTATAAAACCATTTTTATAAAAGTTACTGTTCATGACAGAAACATTTATTTTTGTAAACCTCATAAATAAATAGAACTTTCAATTACAAGAACGTGCTCGAAAGAATCGCTAAAAACGGAGCTATAACGAATAAAATACGACGTTTACGGGTTTTACGATAACTAAAACTATAAAAATAACTTTATAACTGGTGTGAACAGTAAAAAGTACTGTTCATCAGGGGACTAAAAATATGAAAATGTCAAATATTGATAACTCGACTTAATACGAAAACATGGGCATAAGAAACGTCAAAATCGGGCTTAAAACGCGAAAGTTACGCCAGTTTTACTACAACGGAAATTATAAACGTTTTAACTTATTAAACACAATTTTACCAAAACAATTAGATGGTGATTAGCTATATAGAATGATATATGGTAGTAGTTACACAATGTGATTAGTACTTATACGACCTTAAATTAAATAGGTTGCATCTGACGATTTGCGTGACGCATTATCTGTGATATACTTGACGTACGCTCACTCAAGGTGAGTTAGTTCTAGCCCACGTTTTATCATTGCTTTTGTTTTATAAGTTTTTGGGGTGAGAAACATGCAATGTTTTACAACTGGACACAAGTGGATACTTTTATATTATGATTATGTGTTGCCTAAGTAGCGATAACCCAATCTGAGCCCATTATCATGAACTGTCAATTACTGGACTGTGAGCGCGAGTGTTATGAATAGATCTATTGGGATTGACATCCCCGTTCGGGTGATTAGCTATCACTGGGCAAACGAACGTATACCATGTCGAACATAGGATGTTGCGGGTTAGAACATCATCACGGGCAATGTAGGCCATTTATATGGTATTCATTTATGTCGAGCTTCAGTGTCATGAGCTTAGGGTAACGTAATTACATTTATATGATGTCTGCATCTGTTGCATTATCATACACTTGGTAATCTTGTGCGTCCTATATATACGATTTATCAAAAACTATGAATTCCCAACATTATTGTTGACGTTTTTTAAAGCAATGTTTTCTGGATTATCAGGTAAGCATAAGGAGCCAATAAGGATACATTAGTGATTTTGTTATGGACTATCATGCTAAAGATATGGATTGTATTATGTTTTGGGAAACTCAATTGAAACTCCTGTGGTTGAGGAACCAGTATCTTTGTAATATTAATACTAACAAGGAACAAGTAAAGTCTTATGGCTATTTGTATCAAATATTTGTTAATCCAATGTATCCATTTTTAAACGACTTTTTGGTCGTTCTATATACATATTGTGTTATTGATCTGAGAAGTAACACGCCCCGGACCCTTATTCCGCTGCGACCCAATTTGGGGGTGTTACAGATTGGTATCAAGAGCCAAGGTTATAGAGAACCAGGTCAAATGTTTTTGCTGGACTATAACCGTTTTCAAACATCGAATTCATGCATCAGGGGTTTTTTACCAGGACATACATATGTGCGTTACATTATGCAGACACTACTTTTGTTGCATTAGTTGGTTGGACTAGATGCATTCATATTTGATATCATGTTAGGATATAAATGTATTTTACTATAAGAGTCTTATATTAAATAACTAATATAAGTGCTATTTTGAATTTTCAGATTATCAGTCATGTCAGATTTCGATGAAATTTGGGGTGTTACATACACGGAGGTTTCCAGCCCATTTGAGGGTTTATCAGACATAGGATCACCGAGAGCCGATGATCACGAGTACCTTGAGCTGCCTTGGATGCCAAAGGACCCATACGTGGAGGCCGCTCTTCAGGCCCCACCCTCTCCAGATTACGTGCCTGGCCCTGCAGGAGCCAAGCAGGCACCACCTTCCTAAATTTTGTTCCAGAAGGCCCAGAGCATATGCTGTGATTAGGTTGTTGCTGAGATCAGCCATATGCTGATAATGCCTCACCTACTGCTCAGTCACCTGACTATGTCCCGGAGTCTGATCCTGAGGCGGACCCGGAGGAGGATGACGATGAGGACCCCGAGGAGGATCCTGTCGATTATCCTGTCGATGGAGGAGATGACGGCGATGACGAGGAGGGGTCATCAGAGGATGATGAGGATGATGATATTGACATGGAGGCTGATGAGGATGAGGAGGAGGAGGAGCACTCAGCTCCTGCCGACTCTGTAGTTGTTGCTTTACCAGCTACTGATCAGGCCCTATCTGCGGCGGTGACAGAGCGTTCGAGACTGATGAGGTTGCGGACACAACCACACCACACCTTGCTTAATCGCTGTGTGACAGCTAGGATTTCTATTCAAGCTCCATCTGTGTACCTACGCCTGTATGGTCTGATGCAGAGGTTGCCAGACTTCTCGCAATATCTACTCCACCATCATCATCGCTCTCCCCATGGTCTTCACCACTTCCTTAGATACCTTCTCCATCACTACCACTATCACCACCCTCACTTGTGTTATCTCCAGCACCACCTCCTAGCCCCATTCGTTTATTGGGCTATCGAGCTGCTATGATCCGGATAAGAGTTGAGGCCGCAGCTACTTCCCATTCTCTACTATTTTCCACCACCTTATAACGCTTCCCCCACCAGATCAGATGCGCCATCATCAGGGATACCACCACCCTTGCGCATATCAGTTCCAACTTCATCACCACCATTGCTACTACCATCTACTAGTCGTAGGGAGGAACAGACCGAGGTTACCTTACCACTCGGAAGGGTTAGGTATCCTCTTGTCCTAGGATAACGAGGTAGGAGAGAGCTCATATGCTGCTACTGCTAGACCGGCTGGAGGTCTTAGGGCATACTATGGCTTTGTAGCTACTATAGATAGGGAGATCAGGCATGATCCGGAGAGAGAGGTTGGATATGGGATCACCGACTCATGGGACAAGATAGTTGAGACCCTTCAGGGAGCACCAGTTAGTACTGACACATAGTCATTTTTAATCAAGACGTAAAAGTCGCAATTCTGGAATTAGCTCATGTTTAGGGACCTGTATCTACCAATCTATAAATGGTATAAACTCAAGGTTTTCACCCTTGGAAAGCCCTTGAAGTCTAGTTTTCAAAACATTAAGCCAATCACTCATACCATTTACCAATCCATGGGAAATAGCTTTTTACTAACCCTAAGTCAAAACAGAAAGTTGACTGAATTTCTTACTTTTGCCATTTTAATCATAACTCCTAATCTAGGATAGCAATGGATGTGGGGCCAAGTGCTATAGCTTCCCTATGATGTCTAGTATTGACCCATGCTTTAAAACCCAAACATTTAACTCATTAACCTGGTGTTTAATACGTTTTCTAAACCAAAGTCCAGAACTGACCCATTTTAGTATTTTGACCATATCTCACTCAATAATAATAATTGGTTGACCATCCAACTATCACATCATGCCAAGACATATATCTATCCACCCATAACTTTTGTTTACAGACCCTAAGCCAAACATTTTGAGAAAACAACACGTTTTGCTACTGTTCCAAAACAGCCTCTCTAAAATCCAACCAAACCTATTTCTAACTCATTTAAAACACAATCAACTCTTATGCAAAGCCACAACACATATCCTAAACATATCCCATACTCATCAATATATATTTTCATAACAAGTAATAATATCAAAATAGTCTTATAAGAAAGATTTAGGAAAAGTAAGAAAGATGGCTCACTATAATGATCACCCAAAATAGTTATTAACAACAAGTTTTCCTAGCCACCAAGCTTCACTAGGACATCATTTCTTTAACATGCATGACCATCTTCATATTATTCTTCTAACTCAGCCCCAAAGTCTATAAATGATAGGTTTTATGGTATGAAAATGGAGCTTGGAATGTGAGGAATTAAATGGTGTAAATATAACAAGTGATTGTAGTAGGAATTTTTGTATGAATTGAGGGTTTTGTGGTTTGTTGTGTTGTTGATGAATTCGGCAAAAGGGAAGAACAAAGGAGATGTATAACTCTTTTTTTTGTGTGTTATAGAAATGAATGGAAGGAGTGAATGAGAGTTTTGGTATAATGTTTGCATGCAAGGGACATACGACACTGTCTTAGTCCTTCACCTCATCTTGCACGCCGTATATGAGGTGGTGGGGAGGAGTTTAGTTTAAATTTTGTAAACATTTGATGTTTAAGGTATAAATTTTAAGATAGGTAGGTAGTTTTGAGGCTAACGGGTATCAACGTAAAATAAAACGAGAGTTAAGGCGAAACCACGAGGTAAAAACGAATATGATAAAAATAATTTTACATTAAACGGAATACTTTTCTGAAAATCTAACATGGTGGAATTCCCATGTTATGACTGCTAGTCATGATGCTACATATACAATGACTTGGGCCGATCTGAGAAAGAAGATGACTGACAAGTACTGTCTGAGGAACGAGATGAAAAAGCTTGAGGCTGAATTGTGGAATTTGAAAGTGAAGGGTACTGATGTGATAGGGTACAACCAACATTTCCAGGAACTAGCACTGTTATGTGTTAGGATGTTTCCGGAGGAGTCTGACAAGATTGAAAGGTACGTCGGCGGATTACCCGACATGATCCATGGAAACATTGTAGCATCAAAGCCGAAAACCATGCAAGAGGCTGTTGAAATGGATACAGAACTAATAGATAAGAAAGTCAGCACCATTACTGACAGACGGGTTAAGAACAAAAGGAAGTTTGAAAACACTTCCCGAAACAATCAAAACCAACAACAACAGAACAAGAGACAGAACACTAGCAGGGCCTGTACTGCAAGGACTGGTGAAAAGAAGCTATACGGGGGGATCTAAACCCCTATGCGCTAAATGCAACTATCACCACGACGGTCTGTGTGCTCCAAAATGCCACAAATGCAACAAAGTTGGCCATTTTGCTTGTGACTGTAGGAGTGCAGGAAATGCCAACAATGCTAACAATCAGAGGGGCACTGGGTCAGGCCAAAAACCTACTTGCTTCGAGTGTGGAGTTCAAGGACACTTCAAGAAGGAATGCCCAAAGCTGAAGAACAACAAAAACCATGGAAATCAAGTTGGTAATGACAGGGCTCCAGCCAAAGTGTATGTAGTAGGACGTGCAGGGACAACCCCAGACTCCAACGTCGTAACGGGTACATTCCTTCTCAACAACCGCTATGCTTCTATATTATTTGATATTGGTGCCAATAGGAGTTTTGTGTATACTGCATTTTAGTTCCAAAATGATTATCACGCATCTACCTTAGTCATATTATGATGCGAACTAGCTTGGACGGGAGAATAATTAGCGTTTAAACACTATCCTTAGGGGTTGCCATTAAATCTCCTGAACACCCATACAACATAAATTTAATGCCGTACAATTTGGGGGGTGTTACTTCTTTAGTCGATAACAAGTTTGGAAATTTCTAAAAAAGAATTACTTCTGGAAAACGATCGACTCTTACAAAAAATCATGTCTCAAGATGTTCTTTTAACCGTGATGAATTCTATGTCGTTGATTGGTGAAACTATGAATATGGATGGAAATAGAAAAGAATATTGTAATCTTGAGGCAGTGCCCCGAGCTTTTTATAATTATCACAAATTGCGTTTAATGTTCTTTTGAAACGTTCAACTCAAAATTGACAAAAAACATTGTATTTCTCTGAAAGCTCAATACAATCAAGAAATTTTTTCAAAAAGTTAATCTTGTGATAATCAAAATGCTCTTGAAATTCTAAATTTTTTTGAAAATAATGATTTGAAAGCTCAGCTTTAAGACAAAGCCAGTACCATTTGTAAGTTGAAGGATATTATAAAATCATTAAGAGAAAAGTTTAAGGATGAGAATGTCAAGTATGGTTATTGTGAAATAGAGACAAAAAATGTGGAACTGGAGAATAGTGTAGCAAACTTGCTTTCGAAAAACGAGCATCTTTGTAATGAAATTAATCATTTTAAACATGTTTTTAAATAGAAGTTTGACTCAATTAAAAAGACACGTGTTCGCTCTAAAGAATAGAGTGACTCTTTAATTGATAAACTGAACTTAAAATCTGCAGAGAATGAGGATTTAAAAGCTCAACTTCAAGATAAGGTTTTTGTGATAACGTCATTGAAAACCGATTTACTAAAAGTAAAAGGAATAGAAATTGTTGATATTGGTGCACAAATACCATCTGCCACCACTATTATTCCAGGAATGTTCAAGCTAGATTTAGAACCTTTGGCTCCTAGGTTATTGCAAAATAGGGAAGCTCATATAGATTACCTTAAGTACACTCAAGAACAAGCTGATATTCTTTGGGAAATAGTCGAGCAAGCTAAAGCAAAACAACCTTTAGATAAAGAGTTAGACTTTGCCTATAAGCATGCCCAACGAATTCAGGAGTTACTTGTATATGTTCAAGATACATGCCCTAATTCCGATTAACTCATAGCTGCTAAAAAAGGTTGTGTTCACACCAAAAACACAGTCAAGAAAGTTAGGTTTGCTGAACCTCTCACATCCTCAAGCAACAGTAAACAGGTAGAGTCATCAAAAACATCAGATTCTAAAATGTGTTGTCTTCTACAGGATTGAAGTGTTCTACGAGTAAAAGCGGATCAAAGCCTACTAGCAATAAAAGGAATGATAGGATCTCACAAACACCAAGTAGGAACATGAAGAATAAAGTAGAAGCCCAACATAGGAAATTTATTAAAAAGAATGGTGTTGTTGAACCTATTTGTGATGATAATGTTAAGTATTCAAAGTTAAATGTGAATTCTGATCTTAATTGTGCTACTTGTAAGAAATCTTTGTTTGGTGATGTTCATGATAAGTGTCTTCTTGATTTTGTGAAAAATGTGAATAGTCATGCTAAATCTGCTAAGAAACATAAAAACAAAATATTTGGAAACCTACAGGTCATGTATTCACTAAAGTAGGATTTAAGTTAAAACCAACAGGCAGAACTTTTACTATAGTTTGTAATTCGTGCCGTTTAACTAGGTTCACTTTAGCTAACATAGTGCCTCCTAAGAAAACCACTTCCCACTCAGTTAAAACACAAAAACCAGAGCTTAAAGTCCTATCGAGGACCATAAAAATTGTTTAAAATATAGGTTCGAGTAAAAAAGATAAGATTGTAGAATCTAAGAATGCTAACCACTCAGAACCCAATCATACTTGGGGATCCAATGCTACAGATATTCTATCATCTTTTTCTCTTGTCATGACAGGTTTTCCAAATTGTTCTTTGGTATCTGGACTCCGGATGTTCGAAACATATGACAGGGAACCGCTCTCAGCTCATGAACTTTGTTAGTAAATTTCTGGGTACAGTTAGATTCGGGAACAACCATATTGCAAGGATTATAGGGTATGGTGACTATCAGCTGGGAAATGTTACTATCTCAAGAGTATACTACGTCGAGGGGCTTGGACATAACTTGTTTTTTGTTGGTTAATTTTGCGATGTGGATCTTGAAGTTGCATTTTGGAAAAACACTTGCTTTATTTGTAATTTAGAAGGTGTTGATCTACTTTCTGGATCCCGTAACACAAATTTGTACACAATTTCTCTTGATGACATGCTTAAAACATCTTCGATCTGTCTTCTATCCAAAGCGTCAAAGACTAAGAGCTGGTTATGGCACCATTGTTTATCACATCTTAACTTTGGTACTCTTAACAAGCTAGCTAAATACGGTCTTGCACGAGGCATTCCAAGGCTTAAATTTCAGAAAGATCATTTGTGTTCAGCATGTGCATTAGGAAAAAGCAAGAAATCCTCTCATCAACCCAAAGCTGAAGACACTAACCAGGAAAAACTATATCTTTTGCATATGGATTTGTGTGGCCCGATGTGTGTGGCAAGTATTAACAGCAAAAGGTATATCTTAGTGATTATCGACGATTACTCACGATTTACTTGGGTTAGATTTTTGAAGACAAAAGATGAAGCTCCTAAGGCCATCATTAAATGCATAAAAATATTCAAGTTCATTTGAATGCCACTGTCCGTAATATTCGAACATATAATGGAACCAAATTTGTCAATCAAACACTTCATGAATTTTATGAAAATGTTGGCATCTCGCATCAAATATCTGTTGCCTGCACTCCTCAACAGAACGGCGTTGTCGAAAGGCGAAACCGAACTCTTGTAGAAACTGCTCATACAATGTTAATATTTTTTAAATCTCCATTATTTTTATGGGCCGAAGCAATCAATACAGCTTGTTACACCCAAAACCACTCTTTAATCCGCCTTCGATACAACAAAACTCCATATGAGCTTATGCAAGATAAGAAACCGGATTTATCATTCTTTCATGTCTGCTGTGATTTCATTTTAAGCTTAGTTTGGGGATTGTGAAAATCAAGGATGACGAACTCCCGTTCTTAAAGCCTTTTAAATAATGTTATTTAATTCTTATCTTAGTTTTTATCTTTTATTGAATAAGTGGTTAAAACGGGGGCGCTTTCGAAATAAATGATTTTTGAACCTTCTTAATGGACCTTTTCTGTTCTTGTTTGATTGTGAGGGGTCATAATTTAAAAGGGGATTTAATTATTTATTTTCGGGCGTGTTTTATTTACATTGCGTGTGGGACCAGCAATGGCTTAGTGTGGGGGAATTTGATGTGTGCTAAAACACACATCATTTGTACCCCGGAAAATGCTAATAAACGGACTAAAACACTAAAATATGGATAAATATGTTGCAAATATGTTTGTATTGTGTTTTTATGTCTTACAGGTACAAAGGATTGAAAACAAAGCAAAAACGGTAATTTTCGGGTGACTTTCGACGACATTTTTACGTTTATCGAGGTTCAAACGAAGTCGTTAATATTCCATGATCACACCATTGGAAAGAACACAAAATTACTAGTCCAACGGTACCGGCCTTTCATATTTGAACCTTTTGTATTTGAACCTTTCACGCCTATTTTGAACCTTTCTTAATAAATAAACATGGACCAAATAAACTAGTTTATAAAAGGTTAATGATGCATATATATAACAAATCCATGCTCTAGCTCAGCTGGTAGTGTGGGTTTGCTTAAACTCTTGACCATAAGGTCTTGAGTTCAAGTCCCGTTCGTAGCAAACCTGAGATTTATCTCAGGTGCCACGTGGCCCACTCTTGTGGTGCCACATGGCGGACCCCGACCTGGGCCGGTCTATGACCCAACCAGACCTGGCCCATGACCCGCCTGTTGACTAGCGGTCAACCACCGTTGACCGATGGTCCGACGAAGGTCAACGGTGGCCCGTCGTTGGCCGCCGCTGTTGACCACCGTTGACAGGTGTTCCGATAGTGGTCTGACGGTGGTTGACCGGTCATTGACCGCCGTTGACCGGTCATTGACCGGCATTGACCTGCCACTTGGCGTGACACGTTATTGGCGGCCGTCCAATCATAGGCCGCCACGTGGCGACGACTAATCATATGTTGCAGGTCCTAGGTACGAGGTGGCAGAGATGTCAGGTGGCAGTGGTGGCTGTCAGGCTCGGATCCCTAGGTACGAGGTTGTTAGATAATAATTGGTAGCTGCTTGGTTCAGTACGAGGTTCGGCATTCGAAAATTCTAGAAGGGGTATGTGGCGTTCAACGATTGGTCCAAAAGGGAATATACAACTGTTGGGTAGCTGGCAATCCCGAAGCTATTGACAGAGTCGGTGGGGGCGCGTAATTACTAAAATACCCTTGGTTTCAGTGTCTATGATTGGCTGGAGCTCCGAAATGACGAAACTACCCCTCTACACTCTTGGGCTATATAAATGCACACAGCAGCTTCATTTGGGAGTGTTAGATTTTAGATTTATTTTTCACATAGTAGTAGTAGGTGTAGATTTAGGAGTAGAATAGTGGTAGCTTATTTTAGCTTATTATTGTAAATGCTTTTTAGCTTATTCTCAACTTATTATAATGGCTTATTTTTTTATGAATAAAGATGCTTTTTATTAAGGTTCGTTTTATTAATGCTTTTTATCTTAATGCTTATTTCTTATGCTTATTTTTCTAATCCTTTTCTTTTGCTTATTTCCAAATAAGCTCATGCTTATAGCTTATTTTTTGGATCCGATCTCTTAAGCTTATATTCGAATAAGCTCCTTAATAGCTTATTTCATCTAAGCTTCTTTTATATTCATGTTTTTTAAAGCTTTTCAAGTAAGCTTATTTTAGCTTATTTTTTATTGCTTATTTTTCTAGCTTATTATTTTTAGATCTAATCCTTAACAATACCCATCTCTTGTTCACTTGTTTGAACATCTTAGTTTCGGGTGGATTAGATCTCAAAATAATAGATCTTGTCTTTTTAGCTTATTTTCTAGCATAAAGTTTGTTGCTTTTTAATTCTAGCTTATTTTTCTTAGATCTAAATCCTTAATTATACCCGATCCGAGTTCACTTGATTGAACACCTTAGTTTCGGGTGGATTTAGATCTAAAGTTTTCATCTTTTTATTAGCTTATTGTCTTTAGAATAATTAGTAGCTTATTAATATATCTTGTTTATCATAACTTTGGTTGTTTTAATGTTGATGAAATTGATCCAACACTTAGGCGATGAGCTTATGGGTCTTATAAGCTTATTGTTCTATTAAAGTTTAAAACTTTTTAGTTTTTAAGGCTATTTAGTATATAAAGTTTGTAACTTTATTAACTAAGTAGTTATATAAACTAATAAAGTTTTAATCTTTAATGTTTAATTAAGTTTATAAGATCGGGTGGTTTAAATTCGTCTCCATTTTCTTCAATCGGGTTATTCTTTCTTTTCCTTCTCTCTTATTAATAGTTGTAGCTTAATATTTAGTTTAAAAAAGTTTGCTTTGTTGATTAGTGTTAGCTTTATGTGTAGTGAGTAGATGTTTATATATGCTTGTTAAGTGTTAAATTGTTTAGAGAATTAAGTGTGATTAATAAAAAGGGGAAAATATTGATTTGTGATTTTTATATTACTTAAATTATTGTTTTGGTTATTCGAACGGGCAAAAGCCGTAATAATACTTAGGCATTAATTTAGTAATCGATATCTTAATAAAGGTTGTTTTCAATATAAGCCAACGTTGTGAGAAGATAATTTGTTAGAAAGATATTGGTTCATCAATAAGGACTTAATTGTATGTTTAATTCACACTTAAGGATCTAATCAATACACTTAGCAAGCATATCTTTTATTATATATCGTTCTTAGTTTAATTGCTCGCTATTTGCTATCTAATTTTTAAATAGTTTATTTTTATTGAATCTTTAGTTTAAAACCAAAAACAAAAATATTTGATATTCCAACATCAAACAAAATACTTTCGTGGATTTCAAATTCATCTCTCGTCGGGATACGACATCCGGGAGATAAAATATTTATTGTCCTCAAGCAATTTTTATATCAAAGAGAGAAAGACACACACTATGAGATAATGATTATGAATCCTCACCCCTCCATGGAAGTATGGAGGGGGTATTTATAGTCCTAGTGACACCTAACTATTGTAACTTGTCATTATTAGTCCCTACGTGTCACACTATAACTAAATTATTGTAATTTCGAATATGTCACTGATTGGTAATGTTTACACCATATATATATAATAAAATATAAAATATATATATAAGTCTAAAAATCAACAAGATCAATGATACCGAGAAGTAGTATAGAATGTTCCCGGGTCGTTTATCCCCAACGAGGCTGGACTGGAGAATCGATACAATCGAAGATTGGAGTTTGAAGGAAGGAATTGATTTGGGAGATTGAAAAAGTCAAATTAAACAATAACAAACTAAAACGTTTAAGAAAAACCTAGAAATTACTAAATTAAACTGAAAAACGGAAGCACGAATCCCGAACAAAGGGGGAAAAACCTAAATTCTTTAAAAATAACCCTACGGAGAATTTTTCACTTCTAAACTACTCTACGGGACAAATAACGAAGAATGAAAAAGACTAGACCGAAAACGGAGTTCGTTTGACCCAAAAACGAGTCAAGACAAAATCCCGTACCCGGACCGTTCTTTAAAAAGTACAAAGTTGTAAAAATGACCCTACGAAAATTTTTATATTTTTCCTACAAACTAGATGACAAAAGAAAATTTTCTAAAAAAGCAAAATATTTTTTTGATAATTTTTGTATTTTTTATGAATTAATTAAACTTTTAACGAAATTAAATTATAAAAAATATTAAATGATTACGAAAAATTCTGAAAATTTTTCTAAAAATACTTTACACCTTAACAATCCTACGAAAAATAAAACACAAAAAATTGCTTAACAAATAAGCCCGAAAATAAGCTTGTACAGCTTATTAGCCTATAAGCCAAAAACACCCTTATAAATTAAACGCCTTGGGTCTTTAACGAAAAAGACCCAAGGGCGCAGTGGTAAGTGTGTTTGTAAAAGGGGGATGTATCGAGAGGTCACGGGTTCGAGTCTTGCTCACCCGGACTTCTTGTCTTCCCCCTTTTTTTTTCGAAAACTCAAAGAAGCAAAGTTGTTAAGCTCGTGGGGCTTAACAACTTTGTCTTCTACAACTTTTTGAGATAAGCCCTAAATAAGCTGAAAAATCAGCTTAAAGGTCGACAGTAAGCTTAAATGGCTTAAAAGCTAAATTTTGCTTAAGTCATTGTGGACATTTGGTCGAAATAAGCTGAGACAAAGGCAAAATAAGCTAAGGAGGTCTAAACTATCCTAAATAAGCTGTAAAAAAAACTAAAAACTTATTGTAAATAAGGTGAGAAGAGCTTATGATGACAGAATGCTAACAAACTTACAAGGCAAAAAGGCAATAAGCTACTTAGACAAATAAGCTAGGAAAAAGGCTAAGCAATCTTAACAACTAACTAACTAATCTAAATAAGCTGTTAGAACACAAAGGAGCTTATTTCATAAGCTAAATAAGCAAAAATGGAAATTAAGCAATCCCTATACCTAAATCATGCAAAAACAGTCAAAAGCTAAGTTTGGGCTTAAAAATAAGCCATCAAACAAGCTCATTAAAGTCTGAAACTTAGAGGGCTTATTTAAGAGCTTATGAACTCTTAAAATAAGCCAAAAACTTGGGCTTAAGAACACTAAATGACAAAGAAAAAGTAGCATAAAGTTTGTTGCTTTTTAATTCTAGCTTATTTTATTAAGATCTAATTCTTTAAATATACCCGATCCAAGTTCACTTGATTGAACACCTTAGTTTCGGATAGATTTATATCTAAAGTTTTCATCTTTTTATTAGCTCATTGTCTTTAGAATAAATTCTAGCTTATTTTGTCTTAGTAGCTTAATATTATCTTGTTCATCTTAATCCTTGTTTGTTTTAATGTTGATAAAATCTATCCAACTCTAAGGCCGGAGCTTAAGGGTCTTATAAGGTTGATAAATAGATAAAGTTTTGATCTTTATGGTTTTTATGGAAATAATTAGTAGATAAAGTTGACACCTTTATTTGCTAATTAGTGAAGTAGAAGCTTTTTAAGTGATAAGCTTATTTGTTTATTAAGTTTGTAAGATCGGGTGGTTTTATATCATTGCGGTTCTTTATTTCGGGTTCTATTTTCTAATCTCTTTTCAATACTTAGAATAGTTTTATTTTATCGTTCCATAATATATTTGCGTATTTGATTTTTGCCATGCTTAGTGTAGATTTATTTTTGTCGTTAAAATGCTATGTTTGTTAAATTGAATTTGTTATGAGTAGTGAGTAATACTTGTGTTTGCTAAGTGATTAGTGATTTGGAATTTAAGTGCGGTTTTAAAAAGGTTTAAAAAATTAATAGTCATTAGAATTTTCCAATTTACATACCGTCATTTACTTTTAATGCAATTTAAATACTTGTCATTTATTTTAAAAAGCATTTTACTTTACTTGTCATTTAATTTCTTGAAACTTGTTTTCTAAGGATTTTAATTCGTTAAACCTAAGCCCGCACTTAAGGAACATTTCACGTCACTTAGCAAGCATATTTGTCATTTATATCTTTTAGATCAATTTTAGTATAATCTTGTAGTTTTAAATCTTAGAATTAATATTAGTTTAATTTTTAGTATAAAAATAGTTTAAAACCAAAACAAAAAACTTGAATGGCAATCAAGCTCGATTTACAATTTGAACGTAGATTTCCATTCATCTCTCACCGAGGAAAACGATACCCGTGTTGATTACTTATTATTCTTTCCTAAGAATAATTTGTATGATACTTTGCTTGCGTATACGTATATGTATTTTTATTAAATATATATATTATATATCTGAGGGTTTATTTGATAAACGCGTTGAAAAACAACCAACATCAAAATGGTGCCGTTGCCGGGGAGAGGTGTAGCGATTTTTACGGGATTGTTCGTGTTCGAGCCTTGAAGATCCTTTCTTCGGAAAGTTTATTTTCGTTCTTATAATAAAATAAAAAAATCCAAAAATATTTTTCTTCTTATTTTTATTTTTCCTTTTCTTTTATAAATATTAAAAAATCCAAAAATATTTTTTATTTTTATTATATTATCTTTATAAAAAAAATTTCAAAAATATTCTCCTTTATCCTCTTACTTCATTTAATTCTTATCTTCTTTATCCTCTTATCCGTTTAATTCTTCGACATGTCATCATATCACCAACCTAGTTGCTACGGGTGTGGAGGTCTTTTAGACGGTTCGCTTTGTCATCAATGTAATTGCGAAAAGTGTGGACATATGCGTTATGGAGGAATTTGTTTTCATTGTAAGTATGATACAAATCCGAATTCTCTCAATTTTTTCGATTACCCTCCACAACCCCAGTACGAGAAGAATATTTGTGAGTTATGTGGAAACGATGCTCATTATGATTATGATTGTCCGCCTCAAGTTTCGTTTGTTTACAATCAGAACCCGTGTTTCGATCAAAACCTCGATAATAATTTTCCTCTAACTTCACCAAATTTACCACAACAATTTCCTTGTAGTGAAAATTGCGGGGTTCCTCATGAAAATTTTCAGTGTCAACCGATGAACCAAAATTATGATCCTAATTTTTGTGATAATCCGATTTATTCCGGTTTTGACCAATTTCAACCCCCCAGTTTCCCGTCATTCATCAACTTCCTCAGAGATCGAATAAGAAAATGTTGCTAGAAATGGCAAAGCTAATTAAAAATAATCGAATCCTTTTTAATAGAAATCTTTTTCCTCATGAAGAAATGAGTATGAGAGCATTGTTGGCTGAGGAAAGAATTCTCAAATTAATTCAAGATTGGGACGAATATCAAATTAAACCATGGAGTTTACCGGAATTGCTACTTCAACTTTTTAATGATTCACAAACTATTGAAGAAAGTTTGAAACAAAAGCGTATTGAACATGAGCAAGCAGCTAATCTGGCAGTTCAGGAAGAGCAAGCAGTTCAGAAAGAGCAAGAGGAGCCAGTAGCTCAAAGTTTTCTTCTAAATTGGAATTTTCCTATGGTTGATGATGATGAGTATACTATTATATATAGAAAGCCTAAAGCAATCACACCCGACTTACCAACCGAGGAACCCGAGGACTCTTTTATCATGGGGGATGAGGAACTTGGCACTATTCCTGAAAAGAAATCGGACGAAGTAATAAAGTATAGTGTTGAGGACCTTGTTCCAATCCCAAGTGAGTCCGAGGATACATCCGAGAGTGATAATGATTGTGATTTACCTTCGTGTGATGATTTCTCTCCCATTAACGTTTATGAAGAAAAATCTGTGACTTTGTCTAACCCTCTTTTCGATTCAAATAATGATTTTACCTCTAGTGATGATGAGTCACTATCCGATGAGGACGTTCCGGAAGACAATTTTAAAATTTATTCGAACCCTCTTTTCGAATTCGATGACGAATACATCTCTAGTGACGTAAATTCTCTTTTTGATGAGGTGTTAGAGGACATCGAGTTCAAGGATTCTTATGATTCCAACCTTGATGTGTCGACTTTCCTAGTCACACCTCTTTCCGATTCTAATGAGGATGAGTGTCTCGCCCCAAGTGGCGACGTTGAGCTTATTCTTCACCATGATCCGTCTATAAGCGTTGTTTCCATTCTCGAGGGGTTCACCGATGAACCACCTCTCGAAGAGAATGATGATTTATTTGATTTGGAATCTAAAGAAAATGACTGGAAGAAGATTTTGTACGATGCTCTAATTGATGATTTGATTACCGAGGACAAAGTTTTCGACCCCGGGATTTATGAGAAATTTTTTTCTCCGACATTTGGAAATTTACCCTCTGAGGATCACCATTATCTTTCCCTCACATATGTTGTCCGAATTTTTCTTCCTTATTTTACCTATTCAGTGGATTCTTCTCTTCCTCTCTCCTCCGGGAGTGAGGATACTATTTTTGACCCCGACATCTTCGCTTTTCATTTTTCTTTAGAACCGGTGGCATCTCATCGGAGTGAAACTTTCATGTGCTTCAATGTTTATCTAAACATCTTGAATGAAAGTCCGATGGAGATTTTCTCTTCCACATGTTTCGTCCCTAATATCACGATGATATGGGGAGAGTCAAGCTAGAGACTCGCACAAAAATAAGCTCTTCTCGGGAGGCAACCCGTGTCTGTTTTCCTTTCTATTTTCTTAATAAATAAGTGTGTGATTTTATAGCCCAAGTGCGGGGGCGTGTTTCTTTCTATGGTTTGTGGTATTGTTTTTGCTTGCAGGATTCCTTAAGATCATGAAGGCCCGTGCTTGTTTTCAATCCTCCAATCATCCGGTCTTTGATCTTTTGTTTATTTTGGAATCCTTAATCCTGATCATGTATATATATTGTATTTCCCCTTTTACACTTGGAATTACTAGCATTTGCCTTTTTCTTTCCTAAGTGTGGGGGTAAAACCCGACATTTTTGAACATTGAGGCCAATGTTCGGTTCTAAGCGTGGGGGGATTTCTATCGAAATGTGATCATACTTGTGCCTATATGTGTTCCCTCGCAATCCCGTTTTGACCAAAATTTAAAATTTTTATTTTTACGTTAGCTGCTAAAAAAAAGAGTTGAATGAAAAAAATGATGAAAGTATAGATATGTTAGTAATAAGTAGGCCCATGGAACTAGGAAGCTTTTGACTTGACCGAGTTTTAAACTCTAGCTTTCCCCTTAGCTTTCGAGACTTAGCGTTTGCTTAACTTTAATCTTTTTGCAAAGAAAGAAAAATGATAGAGTTGGATGTAAATTAGATGCTAAGCATGTATTAGTTGAATATCTTTAGAGCTCATAAAGGTTAATTGTGGCTTTTTGCTCTCATCAGCTTAATAAACTTTATATAATTGTTGAATAAAATAAAGTTGCTTTAGGTTTTTGCGATTCTTAGTTTAAATCACTTCGTAGAGATTCATTCTGGTGAAAGTAAGGTACACATCAAGGTTTTGTCAGTGTTGCGGGGAAATAGGCTACTGTCTTTTGCCGGCTCATAACCGATGTGACAGTTGTTAAAAGACCGCAGGACTTGAAATTTGGCTAATAATAATAAGTTATGTAATAAACCGAAGCCGAAATAAGACCACTACCTCTTGCCGGCTCACAACCGATGTGGTAGTCATTTAAAGGGTGAGATAATAATAATAATAATAATAAAACTGTGGGCTGATAAAAGTTTACTGCATCTTGCCGGCTCACAACCGATGTTGCAGCCTTCTAAAGGACCGAGGTTTAATAATGTTGCAATAATAACAAGAATAAAGCCAAATTTCGACTCCGGGGTTATCTAAATAAAGCCTCCGTCTCTGGACTCGTAGTTGAGTTGTTTCGGATGAAATAAAAAGGATAACCCCTAAATCATGCGAAATTAGAACCTTAATGTGGACCTTATTCTCACCATATCGTCTATTTAGGAAGTGATTTCAAACTAATTATGGTCTAAACCGGGTTTACTTTATGTGAATAAGACATTAATTTATTTGTCACCAATAATAATAATAAAATTCTTAGAGGATTTAGGAATAATGGGAGCGAAAAGTTAAGTTTATACTTACACAATTAGTATTTATGAGTAGTGTTAGCATCTAATCTTATATTTGGCTGTGATTTTATTTTAAGCTTAGTTTGGTGATTGTGAAAATCAAGGATGACGAACTCCCGTTCTTAAAGCCTTTTAAATAATTTTATTTAATTTTTATTTTAGTTTTTTATCTATTAATAAATAAGTGGTTAAAACGGGGGCGCTTTCGAAATAAATAATTTTTGAACCTTCTTAATGGACTTTTTTTGTTCTTGTTTGATTGTGAGGGGTCATACGTTAAAAGGAGATTTAATTATTTATTTCTGGACGTGTTTTATTTACATTGCGTGTGGGACCAGAAATGACTTAGTGTGGAGAAATTTTGATGTGTGCTAAAACACACATCATTTGTACCCCGGAAAATGCTAATAAACGGACTAAAACACTAAAATATGGATAAATATGTTGCAAATATGTTTGTATTACGTTTTTATGTCTTACAGGTACAAAAGATTGAAAACAAAGCAAAAACGATAACTTTCGGGTGACTTTTGATGACGTTTTCATGTTTATCAAGGTTCAAACAAAGTCGTGAATATTCATCGATCACACCATTGGAAAGAGCACGAAATTACGCGTCCAACGGTACCGGCCTTTCATATTTGAACCTTTTTATTTTGAACCTTTTTCGTCCCTGTTTGAACCTTTCTAATTAAATTAACCTGGACCAAATTAAGAAGGGGTTTTATATTAAATTTCCCATATTATAAATGAAGCTATGCTTAGCATAGTTGGCAAAGTGATGCCCCTTAAGGTTTCAACCTTAAGGTCATGGGTTCGATACCTGCAGAGGGGTTTATCCCCCTCACGCCTCGTCAGTGCCACTTGGCTAGGCACGTTAGATAGTGGGTCTCACTTGCTGACGTGGCACTGCCACGTCGGATGACACGTCAGCTAGTAGGTCCCACATGCTGACGTGGCACTGATACGTGGCGACCCGACCCGGCCCATGACCCGACTTGACCCGACTCATGACCTGATCCAAACCCGACCCGGCTATTGACCCGCCGTTGACTGGCGGTCAACGATGGTTGACTAGTGGTTGGCCGGTGGTTGACTGTTGGTTAACCGGTGGTTGACTGGTGGTTGACTACCTTTGACCGTCGTCTGCCACCGTTGACCGCCGCCGTTGACCGGTGGTGGCTCTGGTGACGGCTGGCAAGCTACGTGGCACCTCTCAGGTGGTGACACGTGACCTTCTAATGATTAGGTGTCAGGTGGCAGGTACGAGGTATTGTTCATCCGAGGTGGCAGTACGAGGTGGCAGAGAATGTCAGGTGACAATACGAGGTGGCGACGGATAGCCAATCAGAGCATGACTGGTGTCATTCTGCGTGTGTCAGTCCGAGGTAGGCGTGTGTCAGTCCGAGGTAATCATATGGCAATAATGAGGCGGTTGGTGGATGGCAAAAAGACCAAAATACCCTCAGATCTTGTAATATGGTTGGCGGATGACTTGAAATGACGAAAATACCCCCACCTACTTTGGGCTATAATTTCACACGCACAACAGCTTGAAAGGAGTGTTAGGATTTAGTTTATTATAAAAAGTAGTGTAGGAATAGTATAGATTTAGTGTAGCTTATTTTAATGTCTTTTTAGCTTATTGTAAAAGCTTTCTCAAGCTTATTTTAGCTTATTGTAATCAAGATTTTGAGCTTATTAATGAAGATGTTTAAGGTTGGTTTTTATTAAATGCTTATTATTTCTTAATGCTTATTTTCTTTTTATGCTTATTCTTCTACTCTTTCTCTTCTTTTGCTTATTTCCAAATAAGCTCATGCTTATAGCTTATTTTTGGATCCCATCTCTTAAGCTTATATTCTAATAAGCTACTTCCATAGCTTATTTAGACTAGCTTATTTTATATTGTTTTCGATTTAGAGCTTTTCGAGTGAGCTTATTTTAGCTTATTTTTGATTGCTTATTTTTATTCAAGCTTATTTTTTTATATAGATCTAATCCTTAATCATACCCGATCCGAGTTCACTTGATTGAACACCTTAGTTTCGGGTGGGATTAGATCTAAAGTTTTAATTTTTATTAGCTTATTGTCTTTAGAATAATTAGTAGCTTATTAATATATCTTGTTTATCATAACTTTGGTTGTTTTAATGTTGATGAAATCGATCCAACACTTAGGCGAGGAGCTTATGGGTCTTATAAGTTTATTTTACTATTAAAGTTTAAAGCTTTTTAGTTTTTAAGGCTATTTAGTATATAAAGTTTGTAGCTTTATTAACTAAGTAGTTATATAAACTAATAAAGTTTTAATCTTTAGTGTTTAATTAAGTTTATAAGATCGGGTGGTTTATATTAGTCTCCATCTTCTTCAATCGGGTTTTTTTTTTCTTTTCCTTTTCTCTTATTAGTAGTTGTAGCTTAATATTTAGTTTAAAAATGTTTGCTTTGTTGATTAGTGGTAGCTTTATTAATATGTGTAGTGAGTAGGTTTTTATATATGTTTGTTAAGTGATATTGTGAATTGTGAATTAAGTGCGGATTTGAAAAATGGTTTAATTAATTAATAATCTTCGATTATTTAGATTTATAGTTTAAATGTTTTGAAGGGCAAAATCCGAAAAAATAGTCAAACTACACATCTAGTAATTAATATCTTTTTGAGAGATTTTTGTCAAGATAAACCAACGTTGTGAGATAATTATCTTTTCTAAGGAAATTAATTCGTTAATAGACCTTAATTCACACTTGATGAACTTTTCATGTCACTTAGCAAGCATATTAGTCATTTATATCTTTTAAATCAATTTTAGTTTAATCTTGTAGTTTTAAATCTTAGAATTAATATTAGTTTAATTTTTAGTATAAAAATAGTTTAAAACCAAAACAAAAAACTTGAATGTCAATCAAGCTCGATTTACAATTTGAACGTAGATTTCCATTCATTTCTCACCGAGGAAAACGATACCCGTGTTGATTACTTATTATTTTTTTTAAGAATAATTTGTATGATACTTTGCTTGCGTATACGTATATGTATTTTTATTAAATATATATATTATATATCTGAGGGTTTTTTCGATTAATAATTAACGATTTAACATATATGAATTGGATCAAGATAAAAGATGAAGAAGGTATAAAAAAAAACTTTGGTATGCAAATAATAAAGTAGATGTAGTAGTAGTTACCGTACAATTTAAAGAGCAAATAAAATATAAAAACCAAAAAGCCCTAAAGTGTGTGTTTGTTTTTAGATCAAAAGTTGTTTGTTCGATCATCATCATCATCAGTCTCAACACAAAAACATATGTAATAATAATAATGGGCAGACAAAAGGGGAGAACCAAAGCTCGACCTTGTAGCAGCAGGTTTTGTCTTTTTTTTTCTTTCCTTTTTAACTTTAAAAATAAATAAATAGATGATGATTTTATTATTATTATGATTTCTGCTGCAGTTTAGCTTTATCGTTGCTACCGGCAGGTGGTTTATCAACTTCCGATTCGCCATCTACTCTTCTCGTAACTTCCATTTTTTCTTATGTTGTTACTTAACTTGTAAAACTTTTTAAGAGCCAATATAGGGCTAATTACTTGAAAATGTATTATACTTGTCACTTTTTGTTATTGTGTGTATAGAACTTTTTTTTTTCCTACCGTGTATATTGAACTTTCAAATTTTGACCTTTGTGTGTATTTATGACCATTTTACCTTTACTTTTTTCAAATTTCGAAGGGTAAAATGGTCATTTTACATGGCAGAATAGTGGCAAAAATACACACAAAGGTCCAAATTTGAAAGTTCAATACACACAATAAGAAAAAAAAAAGTTCGATACACACAATAACAAAAAGTGACAAGTATAATACATTTTCAAGTAATTAACCCGCCAATATAACATGGAAGTAACCTCATCTGTTTTATCTTATACTAACAAATTATTATACCGTCACTTGTTTTACTAGTGATCTAGAAAGCAGATTTAGCACTTAACTCTACGGAAAAATAGTATAGTAACCTAAGTGAACATAGACAGCTACCTCAGATACCGTTTGAAATATTATGGTTTGAGGATAATAATAATGATTTTGTTATTGGTAATTTAGGAAGTATATGGTGAATTGGCACAACATTTGAAGAGGCTATCTAGAAAAAATCCAACCAAAAAGGTATAACGCATCAACTGTTACTTATGTCTTTTTTTTTTTGGAATCGTAATTTTTTAGTAATTTGTTTTTCTTGCTCAGCTCAAGGCTTTGACAACTTTGTCGACACAGTTGAGTGAAAAATCTGCAAAGGAAGTATCACTACTCATTCCTCAATGGGTACGTAACACCTTGTGATTGTTGTCCATACGGATTTGGTCATTAGTATCATGTTACATTGATTAGCTGAACATTGAATACCCTTCATATGATTGTTTTCCACATTTAGATATCATGCAACTTCTATGACTTGTGGTTACCTATTTTTTCCTGAAAGGGGTAACAAACGAAAAGTTATTTAGGCGAGATTGATGAACAATCCCCTGATTCTCTAAGGAGAACAGAAAAAATAAATCATATTTACATTTTATGATGTTTTCTTCTTCATGCTGTCTGATTTGACGCACATTTATTGATTTACACCTTATTGTTACCTGTCTTTTTGTGGTTTAGTCATTTGAATACAAAAAGCTGTTACAAGACTACAACAGGGATATCCGCCGAGCTACTCATGATACAATGGCTACTCTTGTCAGCACCGCTGGGTTCGTGCTTATCTTATACTTGTTCTATAGAATAATGTAAAGATGGACATGAAATATGTAACAAACATACGAGTCTTAAAAAGTTCTTTAAAGTTTGATGCATAAAAGTCTAAGATGGACATCAATTGCAAATTAGTATGTTGCCCATAAAAGGAAACATAATCAGCAGTAGTCCTGCATGTCGCATGTGTCTATTATCAATAAAGGTTTCTGGAGTGTAGTGTTAATGATTTCCTTAATTAACTTGAGTCAGTTTTAGAGCTCTTCAGGTGTCATATTGAGCACTTCTGTTTGCTGTTCTCCAAATTCTTATTGGTTGCTTTCTTTTGTCTTCCTAAATTTTACAGGAGAGATTTGGCCCCACATTTGAAGTCTCTAATGGGTCCTTGGTGGTTTTCACAGTTCGATCCAGTTTATGAAGTTTCACAAGCTGCAAAAAGATCATTGCAGGTATAAAATTGCCTGTTATTCGAAACAATACACATTGAACGAATGGACGTACTAGTTTACATACCTTGGCAAAGGTGCATGAAAGTAATGTATGTTGTTACCAATATGGTTCGACCAATTCATTGTTTCTTTCAGAGCGAGGAGATGCATACATTGTTTTGTGTTAATATGTGTTCATAAGCCATATATGTGATATTGGAAGTACCTAGGTATTTGCGGTTTCTAGGAAATGACATATGATTTTTGTCGTGAGAACATCTAATAGTTTTTCTAAAGGTAGCATTTCGATGTTGTAACCTTTCATTTGCTCTTAAACAGGCTGCTTTCCCTGCACAAGATAAAAGATTGGATGCTCTAATGTTATGTACAGATGAGGTGTGTATGTATCTTGGAGAGAACTTAAAACTAACCCCGCAAAGTATGTCTGAAAAGGCAGTTGCTTTGGATGAGCTACAAGAGATGCATCAACAGGTATACACTATGTTGGCAAGTTTAGTTGTATACTATTTGTTCTCAGTATTGTATTTATTTTAGGTTACTAAAGCTTACAAAATATCAAGTGCTCGCAATAGCAGCGCACTTTAGGCCAATTCAGACATCAGGCAATATGTTGTATTTTTAACAAACAATTATTGCCCATTTTTAGGACCAAAATTAGTTGCTGGATTTTCAAATAGCGATTGAATAACAACAATTGAACTACTGATAATCTTTAACAAAGGACTACAACTTGAAGTATATTGCCATGTTACATGATAAATAGGAGTATACTGGCCACAATTTGTATCGGTCTAAAGTCGGTTGCTTATGCATGGATTCCACCCTATGTTTAGAGTTAAAATGTTGTTATGTGTGTGTCTAGTGTGTTTATGATTTTTGCCTTTTGGGTGAACTGCACCCGGACATGATATTTATCGCTTTATAATAAATATATCTATAATATGATTAATATCTATAATTTATATGTATAACATATTACTCTTTGCGTACTTGGATATACGTTTTGTGGCTGCAGGTTATCTCATCATCCTTGCTAGCATTTGGCTACACTCTTGTTATTACTACAAGTGACAAACATGGTTCGGAGGAATTTAAGCTGGAGCCAAAGCAAGCTTTAAAGCGAAAACACTGCCAATCTCATGCAGAGAAGTTGCTTTCGGCTCATAAGTGTTTTGTGGACTTTCTGAAGTCCAACAGTTCTGCCATCCGGTCTGCTGCATATACTCTTGTTAGAAGTTGTGTTGAAAATATTCCTCATGCTTTTGATGAAGCAAACATTAAAATTCTTGCACCTGCAATACTTGGTGCATTCCAAGAAAAGGATCCCACTTGCCATTCTTCAATGTGGGAAGCAGTGCTACTGTTTTCTAAAAGATTTCCTGAGAGTTGGAAAAGTTTGAATGTTCACAAAATTATACTAAATCGGTTTTGGAGCTTTTTAAGGAATGGGTGCTTCGGATCTCAGCAAGTATCTTACCCCGCTTTAGTCCTGTTTTTAGATTGCGTGCCTCCTAAAGCAATAACAATCGAGAAATTCTTCCTGGAGTTCTTCCAGAATCTTTGGGCTGGAAAAGTTCATTCGCAGTCCTCAAATGCTGATCAATTAGCATTTTTCCAGTCATACCGAGAATGTTTTCTATGGGCATTACAAAATGCTCAAAGGTATGTTCCATTCAGCTCTATCTTGTAGTTGGATACAATTTTTGATCATTAGGTTTGTTTCACATGATAGGATATTTTATGCCAAGCTTTAACACTCTGATTAGGTAGTTTTTTGAGATTTTTTTTTGCACAAGTATAACAGTATGTCTGACAGTACCTTAAAGTGTAAGATTTCTGCTTTTATAGAATGCGTCCACCTGTAATGTGGCTTCTACAAAATTTCATAACCAAAAGAACCATTGAATATAGGAATTAAAAATTTAACGGATCGAAATGAGACCAGAGTATTTCTCTTTTATAACTCAGGTTTTGTGAGGGAGTAGAAGCTATCCATCATTTCCTACGTACTGTTGTTGATGAGGTGTTACTGAAGCTGTTGTGGAGTGACTACATGTTGGTTCCATGCTCTATTAGTGATGGCAAAATGGGCCCTGAGGAAAACATAAAAACGTCTGACATCAAGTATCAAACTGACCATGTGCAAGAATTTGGAAAATGCATCAGTGAGATCCTCTCTGGAATATTTTCTGTGGAACCTAGTTTGCTATCAGTCTTTTGCTCAACATTTGAAAAGAATTGCCTAGATGCCTTCCAGCAAAGTGAGAACATCGAAAGCCGCGAGAATTTAGAGAAAATCATCAGGTTTTTATTGTCAGTGGATTTACATGTTGTGCGGAAAGGTCGCACTTGGCCCTTCTCTTGTTTAGTTGGTCCAATGCTGTCAAAGTCTTTCCAGCTGATGCAAACAATTGTAAGTTGGTATCCCTTCATCTTTGTTTATTATAGGCATCTGTTGCTTATTATTTCAGTGAGATACTACTTTGGACATTCGGTAAGAGCAATAGTGTGTATGTTTCATTGTGTATTGTTATTATTTTTGGTGATTTCAGGACTCGCTAAATGGTATAAAGTTTATGGTGGTCGCTGTCTCTATGTTTGGACCCCTCAAGTTCATTCAAGAAGCTGTGCGCGGACAAATTGAGCCCATTAGTCAATCAGAGGAGAAGAATCAAGATCTGAACACTAGGCAGTTTTTACAATATTATAACGATACTTTTGTTCCTTGGTGCTTGCAAGCAAATAGCTGCTCTAGCATGGCCCGATTGGATCTCTTACTTTCATTATTAAATGAAGAATGCTTTTCTGAGCAATTGGATAGTATAATTTTACATGCAACTGGGACCCATGATTCAAACTCTACTTGCATGCTGACTGTTCTAATGGAGAAATTATGAGAGGAAAGCATAAAGAAGAAATTAGATATGCGCCATTGGCATCATGAACGTTTGGATTCTACTGTTCTTTCGATTGCTCGCTCTCTTCCTCCCTTTGGATCTTCTGATGCCCGATTTGTTCGGTAAGTTAAATAACTAACTTGACTAAATGCTACTATACTGGTAGTTTTGCTTTATATTCATGCTGACTTGATGTTCAAGCAAAGACTTGATATTTATACTGTAAGCATACGCGTGGATATTTATATGGGGAACAACATTTACTCATTTAGGGGAAGATAGGTGAATGTTAGGGTGCTTGTTTGTGAGTGATACTTCCAAAATGAGAAATAATTGCCTCGTTATTGATTTGTGTTTGCCATGTATATTCTGACTCTTAGTTTGATATGAACTGATCTCATTATTTAGTTATTTAAATATATTTAGATAAATATTAAGAGTTCTAGTTATGTTAGGATTGGGTAAGTCTTTTACTTATCCTACAAGGATTAGGATTATGGTATCTTTCATTATAAATAGGGCATTAGGGATGTAACTTTTGTTATGTTGAATGATAATTAATAGTTGATTTGCATAATCAATTGGGGGGTCGGTTTATCTCATTAATATAAACCATCGGGGGGTCGGGTTATCATCTTTTTCGTTCTTTTAATCTCTTTTATCGATTCGGTTCATATCATAGTTCTCATGTTTCAAAGATATATTAAACTGTTGGTATGTTTTTGGTGAGAGTGGCTACAAGATTTTTACTTCTGTTAATGGCTTGATTTAACATCACGAGATGGTAGTTCAGTTATTATAATCGCTTATTTGAGTTAGGTCAACCCCCGGGTTTGATTGAATATGAAGCGGAACACCTTTGAGATTGGCTCGGCTGAGTTTTGTTTCTTAAGGAATCTTTAGCTCAAGTAACACCAAATCAACTCAGTGTTACAGGAGTTAATTATTCCTCAAGAAGCAGAATCTGACCACCGAATCAGTCTTAAATCTGTTTGGTATGATATTCTGTTAAATGAGTGAATCCTTACTGGTTGTCATTTGAACATTCTTTTTTTGCTTTCATGTCTCTTTCTAGTTGCTTAATATACCTTTGTTTCTTCATATTTGAATATCTTAGTGCTGCTATCGGAGGCATTACAGAAGAACAGACTAATTTGGTGAGCGAGAACACATCAGTCTTAGTTTTTGAGGAAATCTTCTATAAGTTACTATCTTTTATTGGGAAGTCCAACTTTACATGGGTCAGGGGTGCTAACGCAATCTTAAATTCTGAGGAACACATAACCATTGATGGACGTGAATCTTCCAGTGTGCTTGAAATGGCTAATTTTGCGTTGGAAGTTCTGGATGGTAGCTTATATAGATTAAACACTCTTACAAACAATCCTAGCTTGCTCCCACGTGTGTTGGCTGCATTGTTCATGATCGATTGGGAACACAGCACATTAGCGGTTTTAGATCATGAATCAAATAATGAGGCATATGCAGAAGTCATGGATCGAGCCAATTTTTGTAGATCTGTGTATTCTTTCCGTAGAAAGAATAATAAATTTATTATAGCTCTCAGTCAAGATTCTGTAGTGAACATTGGGAAATATTATGGTCCAAGGGCTATCGGCTGTGATGTTTTCAGTGAGATAAGTTGGAGATGATGAAGCGAATCTCAGCTCAGTATGCATGGGATGTTCTGGATAGTCTTTGCTTAGGTCCAGTCGAGGAACAAACAATGTTCGACGAACTTCTAAATAAGGGTGACTCGTGGCCCTTTTGGGTCGTGCCTGATATCAATGATGGACAAAGATCAGCTACTTTGAATGTTAAAACAACGTCTATCGTAAGTGCTCTTTTATTTACTTTTATTTCAAGAGCATATGTGACATCACTACTGTACAACCATGCTGAATTTTAATGTACCTACCTTCCCATACATAATTATGAACATAGATTATCTGGAAGTTTAAAGTTGTAATCATTTAAACAGACTATCTATCAATGCCCTACCGCAGCCATTTTATACACGTCTTTCTGTAAAATAAGGACAATAACGATAATTTACGTGCATGGCATAATGTCAAATCCACCCTGGCCATAATTTTAGTGTCTTTCAGAATTTATGACAGACAGTATACTTGCTTTGTCAATCTCTTAAGTACTTGAATAAAATATACGGCTCTGATCCCTTAAACTTGGCCTCCTAGTGCCTTAGATTATTTAAGTCTTAGAAAGCATTTATGTTACTAATTTGAGATACAAGTAATCCATGTATTTATTCGAGTTTGATCCCTACTAAGATGAATCAACATTAGAAAATTCAAAATTTCTCAGCAATTTCAGTTTGGCGCTGCAAAATAAGGGTGTTCAGTGATTGTGTTACAAATGGAAAAATAAATTATTTAAGAGAACCAATATCCAAATAATCAAATATATATTTAGGTGTGTATGTCTGTATATATTCACACTAGGCGAGTACCCGTGCATAGCAATGGGATTCTATAGCGGCAAACAGTTATAGCTGTGATATTGCGGTTAAGTGTTTCGTATAACATTTTTACATAAAATAATCAAAATGCAATTAAAAAAGGCTGTAACATGCGATATTTCAACTTAAAGAACAATTCTTAAAATGTGGCAAAGAACGTTTGTAACATTTAGTGAAATTGAAAATGAAACATTACATCAATTTTTAAATATGGTGTCTTATATAGTAGAGTTTGTGGATTAATTTTTAGATATTATTAATGTTGGATTAGATACAAAAACGTCTCCTATTTTTTTTAGAAACTCCGTGTAAGAGAAGTTTTCAAAAGGTGCCATGCTTTTTTATTTCAAATTTCGGTGGGAACATTGTTAATGCAACTATTTCATTATAAGGAAACATTGCTTGAATTTTCATATGGGGAAGTAAGTAAAAGATTGAAACTTAGGTTTTAAAGGGGTATTTTGGGGATTGAACATTACTCATTTTCAAGTTTCTTAAGTTTTAAGGTAACATCCCTTATTCTTGTGTCTTATCTTCTTTTTTATTTTCTTGTTGCGGTGCTAGGTTACTAAAAGAATATAGTATGCTAAATAGCTTGTTGGACTGACCATTGATGAATATAAGGTTATTAATTGGTTAATTCTAGACTTAGGACACAGTTATCAATCTTGAATATGTCTGTCTTATCTAGCCAGCAAGCGTGGGTAATTTAAAATGAACATTTTTTAAAATTCTCTTTGCAGGCATCTGCGAGTCCTCGAGTGGCTGCCTTTGTCGATAAGCTTATATCGAAACTTGGGATAGGCAGAGTCATTGCAGGCATACCGTCTGCCCATGAGGACCCATCCAAAAAAGTATCAACATCTTGTTCTTATTATCCTCGTGTTTGGCTTGCAGCTGAGATGCTATGCACATGGAAATGGCAAGGTGGCAGTGCAATAAACTCATTCTTACCTTCATTTATTGAATACACAAGGAAACAAGATTCTTCTTCTAGTGACAATCTGTTAGATCCTGTTGTCAAAGTTCTGCTTGATAGTGCTCTTGTTCAAGGAGCAGCCAGTAAAATGATTTTTTCAAGTATATATCCTGCACTGCATGATGAGCTAGAGAGTATTGAAGAAGTGTTTCTGAGAGCTCTTGTTGGTGTACTGCGCACACTTTTTGAAGATAATATTTGGGGAAGAGACAAAGCTTTGGTTATCTTTAATCTACTTGTTGATAGACTTTTTGTAGGTGAATCAAATTGTTTGAAAATTTTCCCTGTGGTTATGTGTGCCCTAATCAGCCCATTGAGCTGTCGAGTAGATGACTCTGGAGACGAAAAACCCAACTCTTCAGAGGAAAACCAAATACATGATGTCATCGAGGGCTGGCTCCAAAGAGTTCTGTCATTTCCGCCTCTAAACACATGGAATTCTGGCGAAGGTAATATTGCACATATACATTTATCCAGTTCTAGGTTTGGTTTCTTTTAATTTATGGGTCAGACAGGTTGTGTAATTGGTCAGAAGGGGTTCTTGTTGAAGCAGGTTGTATTTTTCTGCGGGCGTGGCAGGTTGGGATTAGTAGCACACCATTTTTGTCCATTTTCTTACAATTAGCTAATGTGATAAATATGAACACAAAAATATGCGAGTGCATAATAATCTTACTTTTTCACACAAAGTGATATATTGTAAGGATTAAGATTACCACTTGGGCCACTTTCAACCTGTCTGACTACCATTTGACTGTTTCTTTTTAGCTAAATTACTTTTTATATAAAACGTCTCACCAGTTAGGAAGAAAGCATACCCTGAAAATCGACCTATTCACAAGTACTAGGGTTGAAATTGTTACCTCTACTTTTTTGTGTTGCTACAAATGGTTTCTTATTTATTGCAGATATAGAAGATTGGTTTCAACTTATAGTGTCATGCTATCCCTTAAGACCAGCGAAAAGAATGCAACAGTTTAAACCACAAAGACACATCAGCCATTTAGAACACGCTCACCTACTTGAGTTGCTCCGAAAGCAGCGGCTTGGTCCGACTACCATTAATAAGCTACCAATTGTGCAAACGTTGTTATCAAAGTTAACTGTTATTGTAGTTGGATACTGTTGGACAGACCTTAATCAAGAAGATTGTGATTTTATTTTGTACAACACAAGAAGATGGATTGGATCTACAGTCGTATTAATGGAAGATGTAGCAGAGTCTGTGAATGACACCGTCACAAGTGGGGCCACTTCAGATATACAGGAAACTCTCCAACATACACTCTCGGCTATAGACTCATCTCCTTTTAAACTTGCAATAAATGCACTTATTTGCTTTTCATTATTCTGCGGGCTCGTCAGACAAGAAACTGTCAAAAGTGAAAACGGAAACGAAAATGAAAAAGATTTAAATTTGCTGAGATCCGAGAAATGGGAATTTGTTACAGAGAAGATTCAAGAAGGCGTTCTTCGTTTGTTATTTTCAACAGGTGCAACTGAAGCAATTGCTGGTTCATATTCTTCTATAGCTTCATCAATTATATCATCCAGTCGGATTGACGAGTGTTATTTTTGGGAGTTAGTTGCTTCAAGTGCTGTTAAATCTTCTTCTACTGTTAGGAAGCGTGCTATAAGATTATTTGAAATTTGGGGGCTAAGCAAAGGAGCAGTTAGCTCGTTATACGCTATATTGTTTTCGTTTAAACCGGTCGCGTGTCTGCAGTATGCTGCTTATGTCATTCTTTCAAGTGAATCCATTTCAGAATCTGCTTTTGTTACTGAACAGACATCCTCTTCATTGAGGGAAAATGATATAGATGGTAACAATTGTTTTGTCTTGAAGGAGGAGATTTCTGCCTTTCTTAATAAATCACCAGAGGAGGTTCTTTATTTGGATTTAGTAGCCCCAGATAGAGTAAGTCCTTCTATAATTAAATGATTACCTTAATTCTTTCGCCCAGTCCGTTTTTAAAACTAATATATCGTAGAGATGGCAATTTTTTCCCATTTGATTAGAAATGGGTCGATTTTGCCTTTTTTATATCTCACATGGGGTCAGATTACTTTTCTAGCTGAAAGGGGAATGGGCTGGTCCAGCAGGTTGAGAATTGTCCGAGGTTCTTATATATAATGTAGACAACATCTAAACTTAATAACTTGTTAATACTTAATAGATATAAATGATACTCCCCGGCCCCCGCACCAGATATTCAAGAGAAGTATAATTATATCAACTTTTATTTAGCTGAATGACAATTTTACACTTGACAATTACTAATGTGTTTTTCTGAATTTTATATAATATTTATA